>JAVQJZ010237828.1:0-14862 GCA_036025355.1 Leiopotherapon unicolor
AAATAAAAAAACAATAGAACAGCATCACCAACCAAACAGCTACAAAACAGAAAGACTTGGATTAAGCTACACATTAGTTTTGTAGAGTGCACCCTTACATAATCTTTATTAAACATGTTTATTAGGTTTTGCCTCTCAGAAATCATTTTCTGCTCACGTTCGTCTATGGTGAGTGTTTTGGCACAAGATGTGGCTGCATCATTTGTAGTATGATATGTGCTCTGCATTAAACAAACTATTTAAAACAGTACTTGGGCCGTGTAAGTTGTGCTGATATGCAGAATTGGCAAAAATGCAGGCCTTCGTTGCCTCAACCAACTTACTGTGTAACATCTGCAAAATAGAAAACTTGTTGTTCATATTAAATCTTGTAATAACCATTCATGAAAACACAATCCAGCTGTTTTTTTTTCTTTGGGTGTTTCCATAAAGTATCTTCACCCCATCACAGGGAACGTCGCACCTGAGGTACCATCAGCACGTCCTTCAGAGTCTGAAACTGCATTCAAGCTTGTCCAGTCCAAAAGGAAATTATGGTAGATACAGAAATGTGTGCCATGATTGTTCGTCCTAGATTTTTCTTCCTTTCTTTTTGACCTGGGATATAACAGCCTCGGCAGCAGCAGCCTCGCACAACACATCTGCCAACACTAACTTCTAAAATTAGGGTAAAAAAAAAAAGGGAGGGGAGTACAAAAGGTGTCCATCTCTCCACGAGCCACACACACACGTACGACTTCCTTAACGGACTGTTTCTGTGGCTGTTGGCTATTCTGGCTTTGCTTGTTTGGAAATCATAAGATGCCAATTTATATGCTGAATATCGAACCACAGCTCTAGTCCCATAAATCCTCAACATGCTTAGTACGCCTGATTCTGGGCAATGGGAATATTTCTGGCAAATATTACCCCTCAAAATGAAACCCAAAGTAAAAATGAGAAAATGGTCCTATTTTAAGGTAGTTTTGTGGCTCTCTAAACTTCTTCTGCAGAGCAAATATTAATAGTTACTCTGCTGTTCTTAGATCGTTTCTTTACGCAGTCTCACACTGAAACTGACCATCCTTTTATTCTGAAATGTTTCTGACAAATTTTCACAGCTCATTTGCCTCCTTCGTTGGTATGCACAAGGGAAGAGAAGTGTGCAATGGGACTTACTGTGTGATACTCGTCTGTACTTATGTGGAAAGTGGAAAGAGTGCGAGCGGGGCTGTGGCACAATGACGGTTAATATAAAAGATGACCTATTGAAAGATAGGAGTGTTGACAGTTATGTCGCCCCAGCTGCCAGATGGCGAGGGAAACCCCGGTCCGCACACATCAACCCCGTTTTCAGTCAGTATGAAGTCCAGTGCAGCCACTGTGTGTTCCTACAGGGTATCATTCTCCGGGTAGAAGAGAGCTGCCAGGCCCAATGCTTCATTGTTCAGTACATCCTTGTCTGGCTTCGGCTTTTTAAAGAGCGATGGAAGATTCCGGATATGAACCTCCTTCCTGAACTGCTGGCACAGAGCTTTCTGTTGGCAGGGGACAGAGAGAGAGGAGAGGGTAAAAAATAAAAAACAAAGAAAACAGAGCTATCCCAGATCTACCTAAAAGAATTTCATTAGATTGTACAGCCCTGTTGAGCCTCTGCACTTTTTTTTTTTTGCTGCTGAGCACAGAAGATTTACAACACAGCCAGAATCACACCACTGAGTAATGACTTGCACTATTAGGCCAGTGTCTGTGGTCACTTCTGATGAGCAGCCTGCAGTGAGATAAAATAGAGAGGCGCTGCTCTCTAGTGGCTGAATGTGGCATTACCCCAACAGTTCCTGCGATGAGCTTCCTGAACTGGTCTTTCCTCTTCTTGTCTCCGACTTTCTGAGCGTTGGGGTCCAGGAGCCTGTGATCGTACTGGTCCAGAGCCTCCAGACTAATGTTCGGGATCTGGGTCATCACTGCTCTCAGCTCCATGTAGCGACCCCGCTAAGAAAGACAGACAGACGTATGCACATCTTAAGAAGATGCATGCTCAGACATGCTTGTTAATTCATCATGCAAAAAATGTAAAATTCCAGCTTTGTAAATGTGAAGATTTGCCACTTTTTCCACTTATATCTTTTACTGAAGATCTTTGGGTTTTGGAGTGAGGATGGAGGGAAATGGACAAAACAAAGATAGAAATTAAGAACAGAGCCGTTAGACTCACCAGGTTTTCATAGATGAGCATAGCCAGCTGAGTGAGGGTGGAGTTGCAGACTTCGTGCTGTCCGTGAACCTGAAGGCCTCTAAGAACGCTTGTGTAGAACCACGTGACAGCCTCAGGAAGAAGATTACCCCCAACGACCTGAAGAGCCATGGGAAAAAGACTTAAGATACAAGCTGAAATTTAAAATTAAGATTGAACTTTTTACAGCTACTTTTCAAGCTGCAGTGAGCATCAATTTAATGATTCAATTCACTTTTTAGAAAACCTTGACATGGCAATGGCAAAACAGTAAAAAAAGGTACTGAGTCTAAAGTGTTTGGTATTTAAAGTTCACACTTAAAGTGATGAATTGTACTTTTTATCGTCAACAAACCCCATTTGTTGGGGTTCTGTGTATGCAAAGCCCGAAGTAGCTTATCTTTCTGTGCCATAGACTTCCATTGTTTCCCCAAACGTATTTGAAATCAATCAGCAACAATGAGCTGCACTGTTGTACTGGATGAAGGATGTTCCTTCATTAATACTGTAGTTTATCTTGGGTCGATCCAACGTACAAGTCCTGCTGCTGAAATGCACACCAGAGCAAATCTGAGTTGGAAAATAAATGCACTTTTTTTTTTAACTCTGACTTGAGTAACATTTGCTAAAACATACACAGTCCAGCTGTTTCAATAAATGATTTAGCTTTCTTTTTTTTTTAAAAAGGAAGTATTTTAAAGTTTGATTCTGGGAGCTGAAACAAAAATTTGAGACACAGGTCTTTATGGGATTTGTGGATAAAAACAAAAATACAGAATATAAACCAGCTTTATTCTTTAAACAGACTGGACAGGGAGATATGTAATGATGAAAAAGATACCTGTCGCAGGAGAGTCCAGCAGACCATGGAAGCGGTGCGGTGACAGTTAGTGGTGTCCTTCCATGACAGTGAGGAGAAGGAGAGCGTCAAAAGGGTCATGTAGATGTTCTGGGCGGAGGAAAACAGAGACATTAAGTTAATTTACATCATTTAATGTTTGTGCGTGCGTGTGACATGTTATGAGCTTAGACTGACCTCGTGTTTCATCAGGCATTTCCCCAGCTCAGTCAGCTCCTCTGTGGGCTGGGCAGGAGACGCCGCCTGCACTGAATCCATCATCATGTCTTCCTCTACGAAAGCACATTTCATGCCAAACTATGAGAAACTTGTCAGTGGAAAAACACACAAAATCAACCACAAAATCTGACTCGTACCATCTATTTCCTCCTTATTTGCTGCTGGTTCAGGCACTTTTTTGGAAATACAGCTCACAGCTGTAAGAGAAGGAAGAGGAGAAGTGTTACGGCCTCACAGTGATTCAACTTTCAGTCTATTCTCAGTGTTTGAGCAAATACTCAGACCATTGTGTTGTATATCCTGAAAATCCAACACCTCATATTTTTTTTGTTCCCTCTCAATATGCAAAAATCACATGGTTGTTTTAGTTTGATAGTGCAGTCTTTGTAAATGATTTTAAACCTGATGAACAGCAATAATCCCAGTGGAAGATAATGTGAACTGTGTCACAGCCATCAAGAAGCAGATTAAGCACCTCTCGCCTCCGTCATGTTTGTGCTCTGTGTTCCTGTGTGTATCAGACACTGAATGTGAAAGCACCATCAACTGACTGCACTGCAGCTGTCCTTTTATCTCTCTATGCATATGAAACAGGCCTTGTGATGCAAGACTGATTTTAGAGAAATCTGTCAAAGTGCAATCCAATCCAGTTAATGGTATTTCAAGTTTCTTTTTTTCCAACAATCAGCTGAGTTGTTGGTTTTAAAGTAAAGTTCCCCAACCCCAAGAAACCCTATTTTCCTAAAAATCCAAGCAAATTATTATTATTAGCAAAAGTTATTTATCCACTGCAAGCAACAGTCTTATCAATGTCGGGTTTCAGTTGTGTCGAGGAATTACAGCTGATATTTGCACTTTCCTAATGCGTTCTCAAACCGTTTTTAGCTCATGTAGCTGGCAGAGATGCAACTCTACCACATGACCCAAGTGCATTAGCAGTATTAAGGAATGAGCCCCGAGCTTCACTTTACAGAGACTTTAGACAGAGACTAGATTGCCTTTGTAAAACAAGCGTAACAACAATGTAATAAAATAAAAATGAATCACTTATGCAATTAATTTTATTTTTAATCAATACCTATGCCAACAAATGTAAAGTGGCTGACAAAGTAATGTAATAATGTAATCAATTTAATGCCAGTTAGTACATGTCTTTCACAGTCAAACTCCAGCTTATTCCAAAGTAATGTTTGTAGCAATATATAGGTCAGATAATTAACCATCTTTAAAATCAAATGAGCATTCATTTGTCACACCTGTCAGATTATAATTCATTTTTAAATCTTGGTAACATGACGACTGTTGCCTCTGAATGGGTGCTTGAAACTTACTGAGGAGATCCAGCACCTCTCTGGTGAGCAGGCGCACCAGCTGCTCCTCCAACATCTCCTGCGTCACCTGGCTCTCCTGACACACCACCTCCTCCTCCTCCTCCTCCTCGCCGCTAAAAACATAACAGGTTACCAGTAAGTCATGCTGGGCCATCCAAGAATGAAACATGTTTACTCAGAAGAAGCTTTGGAGTGATTTGAGGAGAGCTCTTAGCTGTGCTGCTCTTGAAAGCTCAAAGCTTTAAAGGAACAGTCTAAGAGATCTTTTCTCTTACAATAAAATGTTCAGTTGTTCTTTTTCTTCTGCTTCACTGTTTTAATTTACAAGAAGATGCAATGATACTGTTTACATACAAAGACACACACATCCAAACTCCACCCCTCAACTTACTTAACAGAGGTCCTCTGGTTGATGACTAGCCACTTTGCATTGAGTCTCTGTGGTATGAAACACAAGCAAAAAGGTGAGACTTGAGCAACAAAAACAGCTGTGATATAACGGTGAGTGTGTTACAGAGTGGAGGGATCCTGACCTGCAGCATGTAGGCAAACAGAGGGCCCAGCAGGGGGCAGAGTAGACTGTCATAGTACTCCTGAGGACACGACAGCACCAACTGCCTCAGAAACACTCGTAATACTTGTTAAGGAAATCCCACTTTTACATAAAGAGTTCATGCATCTAAAGTGAGTCTAGGATTGTCTGCAAATGTTAATCACACTAGCTAAAGCACGTCAACAGGAAAAGGCGAAGAGAAAGAAAATAAGGATATGAATCATAGGGCGAAGTCTGTGGTCTGGCACATGGTCGAGGGAGAGAAAAGCAGAGCCGGCTATTTCTTCTGCCAACCTCTCAATGGTGTAGAATTCCTGCTGCAGGGACAGACCTGCATTGCCCAGCACGTGGAAGCTGCAGAGGTAAAGGGGATCACACAAGGAAATATACTTGAATCTGCAGCAGTGTGTGAGGTAGAAAGAATCAGAACAGCATCAGCACAACTCTCACCAGTTGTCATACAACGTGCTGAAAAATCCCTGCATGCGCTCCAGGTTGCTTCTGTACACAGGAGAGTCGTAAATATCCAGTAGATGCTGGGAGAGACCTGAAGAAAGAAAAAAAAAACAGTGAGAAAGTTGAATTACTCTTTTTGAAATGATGGCTCACTTTGGAGAAAAAGCACGTGCAGAAAGCTTCTCTTACCAAGAACCACATTTTTCTCGGCATCCATCACCTCATGGGCCCGGGAGAAGGTCTCACTCAGACGAGCCATGTTTTCTGGCATGAAGAGACTGTTTTGAGTCCTGCACAGGGGAAGGACAGAAAAGAGACATTGTTACACACACCGATTACACTTTTATAACAATGAATCACATCAACGTCTCACCACAGAATCGACGTTAAACACAGGTCTTTACATGTGTGATGTGACTGAGCACTAAATAACAGGTTTTTGATATTAAAATGAGGAATGGAGGGTACAGAGCCAACCAACGGACATACCTGATTAGAGCCAGCAGGTTGGGCAGTAAGACCAGAAACTGGGCGGTGCAGGGGTTTCTGTAGATGGCCGCTCCAGTGGGGGTGTAGCCCACCACGAAGCCACCAGCCTTTGCTTCCTCCAGGTCTGCAGGCCAGCGTGCCCGCTTCACCACACCCAGCATGGCATACAAACAGAAACTCAACTAGAGGAAGGTTTAAAAAAAAAAAGAAAAGAAAAGAAAAGTAAAGTAAGTAAAGGGTTTAAAAAAAGGTTTTGTCAATACACCACTTTGGTCCAGACTGAAATATCTCAACAACTATTCAGTTGATTGCCATGAAATTTTGCATCTTCATGTTCCCTCTCATCATCAGGTTTAGTGGTAGTTTACATAGATGCCTAAAATTAGCTTTAAACTCAAAGCAATACAGTCTCACAGAGCCTCTAGCATGACTGTAGAGTTATTAATTAATATAATACAAATTCCAACAACAAGTTAAAAGTGTTTGAGAATTTAAAATGTGACCTTCTGTAGTTGATGCAAAGTCCAGTCCAGCTTCATGAGTGAAACTGAAATTATTTTTTTTCATGTAATGCTTTGTGGTTACACATCTGACATCTTTTGGGTTGAAAATCCTTCTTTACTCTTGCACTGCTGAAAACATATCAAGTCTGCAGCACTCTGGTTTAATTTCTTTCTACTGTGTGCTGCAAATTAGTGTGATTTTTTTGCAGCCTTGTGTGCCACATCTAGCGATTGAGAGTAAAAGAAAAATCGAGCATTAAAGCCTAAAGTAAGCAGTAAGCAAATCAGCATTGATCTAAACTGTTCTACACCTCTAAAACCGCAGAATACCATAATCCTTGGAGTTAACATTAATTTAATTTACATGTAGACACTCACCCGTCCCCGATTAAGGCCTGCTGTGTCTGTCTCTTTACTCTGCTCAGTCACCACCTGATCAGCTCCAACAAAGGACAGGAACACAGCAGGGTCCCACAGCACGCTAAAACACAAGGAGCAGTCCGTTATCTATCCCAGTTTCCCCACATTCCTTTACAATCCGACTGACATGGAAAGAACTTGAACGCACTGCCTCATCTCATCTGAGGTCCACTCTGCAACCACTGAGGCCATCAGTTCGTCCAGAAAAGCTTTCTGCTTTGCAAAGTCTTTGAACTGGTTGCTGATAAGCACCAGGGCTTCCATCAGCGAGCATTTCTCCATGTGAGTCAGCGCGGCATCGCTCGAGAACAGCTTCTTCACGTGATTGTAAAACATGTCGAAACAAGGCTGGAGAAAGAAAAAAAGAAAGAGAATTGCATGACCGTCACAAAGATTTATTTGTGCTTATTTATCAAGTGCACTTTCATATATTACGCATAAAATCCATCCACCAAAAGCAGGGGTAAATTATTTTGCTTCAAGACATTTACCAAGATGAACTGTGGGTAATCCCGGCAAATTTTGATTATGGAGGAGCAGGCGTGCCTTCTGACATTCTTTACAGCTCGGGTCCGAGGTGCCTGAAGACGTCAGACAGCAAAGACAATTTTTGGTGAATCTTGAACATGAAGGGTGAAAATAGTGCTGATATTTGGTTCCATGGATGCAACTCACCTTGTTTTCTTGACCAACCTCAAATGTGATGGCTTTAAACAGCTGTAGGTACAAAATAATAAAAACTACAAGGTCAATGTTGATGCTAAATATACTCTAACCATTATGAAACCTTAATATTAGTATTATGCATGTCTATATTCCTTAAGGTTTGTAGAGTAACAATACATACATGGCAGATACACGTGAATTATATGTAGTTCCCACTCCGCTCACCTTGTAGAGGATCTGTGGCAGGAAGTGCTGTCTTCGGATGGCAAATGGGAAGAGGGCAGAGACGTTGGTGAGCACGCAGGACAGGATGAGCGGGTCTTTGGTGTCATAGTTCAGCACCGCCTGCAGCAGCTCCATGCTCTGATCTATGGGCAACTTCTACACAGTGAGAGGCAGAAGGGGAAAGAGGGGCGGGGTGGGGGGGTGGCGGGGGGGGCAAACCTTCCCATCATTGTAGTCAACATTTTTTTTTCCACAGGGTTTTGTTCTGTTACTTGAATTTGTTCCCGTTACCTCCTCCTCCAGGTTTTTGAAGATATGCGCGACCATGCACTCCATGAAGACGGTCATGGCGTCCCACTGGATCACTGAAGGAGACAGGAGGGAGCACAGGCCCTCAGCGGTCTTAGCTGGCGAGGGGCAGGGAGAGAGAGAGTGCATTTTAAACAAAATGATGACCATGATCATGTAAATTGAACTCTGTATTTTTCCTTTTCCAATTTGTATAAGAATTCATTCTTATACAAAAATCAAAAACACATTTAGCTCATGCACAAACATTTCTACGTCTGTTGTACCTGAGTGTGCTGCTCTAATAAATCTAATCTATCAAGACTCCTTCTTGATAGAAGGAGCAATATGAATTTGTTCCATATTCCTCCATATTTTAGAAGTCAAATTAACTAAATACACTGCAAATGTACAGAAAATTCCCCCTCAGCTGAAAACCAAAATATATCTGTAGACTAATGAATCCACCTCTCTCTGACTCTGTGTCAATATCGTCAAGAATGAGGACAAACACTCACACGTGGTATCCCCAGGATCAATAGGGCTGGCGATCTGGTACTGTAACCACTCCGCTGCTATCTGGAAAGCCTCCAGAGGAACAATGCGACACGCACTCCTCACCACCTCTCCCTGCTGCGCTCGAAAAGCTGTTCAGCATGAAAATACACCATGAAAAACCCATCAAGGGGTAACATAAAAAATTCTGATCTTAGGTGAGGTAGAGCTGAATCCATAAAACTTACAGTTGAAGAACAAATGGAAGTCTTCGTCGCTGTCGAAGTCCACACGGGAGTACTCGCAACTCGGGTTATCGTCTCTGGATGGAAATCCAGTCTGCAGAGAGACAGACGAACCCTTTAGCAACACTCTGTGAGGCTTCCAGTGCGCCAAAGGAAGGGTACCACTGATATCACTGACTCACCTTGACTAGGTTGATCATGGAGGCTCTGAGGTATTTGATGGTCATCTCCACAACGACGGCGTCCTTTGACAGAGTCTCGTGTCTGAACAAAGCTCCCCAAGTAGCCAGAGTGCATGACTTTAAAAACTGCAGCAACATAAAGAAACAGATGAAGGACTCTGCTACTGATTCAACTGCCGCCTTTAACGGAGGGGATTTAGAGGTGAAAGTCTGAAATGAAGTCAGCTCACCTGACTGGAATGTGTAGTGAAGGCTAATAAGGCCTCCATGTACTTGCCAAGATTTGCAGGTACTTCGACCTCCACATCTGAACCCTGCGGAGAGAACATGACATTTCCATGCTCCTGTGATTTCACATTATGTGCGTACAATGAGGAGGGTCGAGATAAAAGATCGCGTGAACAGGGGAATTAATGTGTGGATAAACTCACCACTAACGAGCAGAGCTGGCCTCCCAGAGCGCACAGGACCTGACACAGCCTCTTCAGGAAGATGTAACGGCGCTCCACCACCTCCACTGCTCTGAGGTTAGAAATATACTATTTAGCACTGTAGGTCAAAGCCAGATGTGCTGAATAAAGTTAATAGTGTTTTGTGACCTTTTTAACATCTCTCTGTGTCTGATTACTTACTGTGACTCGGAGGATTTCTTGCATATTGCCAGTCCATCTGCTGACCTGTAACCAGAGGGGCACAAAGAATTCACTGACAGTGACGGCAGCTGATTGAAGCAGGTGAGGAGGGATGATGGAGAGAAGAGGTTGTACTCACTGGGCCGCAGAAAGGATGTAGTGGATGGCCACGTCATCAAACAGCAGCATGAATGGCTTCCTGTCCTCCAGCTTACCCTGTATGCAGAATGACACACTTGATCATGAATGACTGATTGTATTCAGAATTGGACAGACATAAGTCAGTTTCATGACTTAAAAACCATTCAAGTTTATGATCAAGCCATAATACCATTTAAAGGGAGTTTTAAAAAGTCATCTAAATGTGGTTAGTGCATAATGCATTATTTAGGTCCAACAGGTAGTCTACAGGAATGCATATCTGAAAAAAAAGTTTTTGGAATAATCAATGATCACCTTTGTTAAAGGTGGATGTAATCTGTAGGAGTCATAATGAATGGAGAAAATGCAAAATAGTCAAGAAAAAAAAAGTCTCTCTTCCACACCTCTTGGTTCAGGAGCTCAGAGACATTGTGTTATTAGAACCCACATGGTGGTGCTATTGCTCTGGATCTGCATCACTTCTTTTAATCCAGTGAGATGATTTTAGTATACTAAACAGATGCAACTGTCTGATTAATAGATACAAAAATGATGGAACTGAAGGAGTTATCTCTTTCTAACGATCAGAGAGTATTACGGCTCTCCTTGTGACTCACCTTCCGGCTGACAGCGATGAGCAGACACTCGGCTGCCTCCAGTTGCAGCTCTGGTTCACTCAGCAGCAAACACAACATCTCCAATAGATGACAATTTCCGGAGGTAATGTGCACCAGAGACACCCAATCTATGTAGCCTGCAAGTGTGTTCAGTGTGGCCACGGCGACTCGACAGTGAGCTCTGGCCTGTGTGTGGCACAGTGAAAGGGAAAAAGGGGGTGAGAGAGAGGAAAGTGACACAGAAGTAATCAAATTAATCAAGTTCAAGAGACTCATTTATAAGCAGAGATTTTCTCACCTGCAGTTCATGTCCGGGTGATCCTTTCTAGAGTAACAAAAAACACAAATCAGACAAATATTATAGTCACTTCACTGTTAAGACTTTTCTTTTGAGGAATATTAATAATACTGGTTCAATGGATACATTGTAATGCTGTTAAATCAATCAATCTTCATGCCATTGATCTCTAGAGTAAAGTTAAGATCCCACTGACCAGTTTGCGATAGTCTTCAACATTGACGTGCAGAATGGCCATCATGAAACTGAAGATGCTTTCCATGTTTTGGGTGAGCGTCTGCTGGATGTCCCTGCGCCGCTGGGTGGGCAACGTCTGGAAGGTGATCACGTCCTCCGCCAGCCTCAGAAGGATCAGCATCACCAGCTCCGTCTGCGCCTCCTACGAATGGCACAAGCATATATAAATATTTAGAAATATAGGCGCACTTAAAATAAACAAGTGGGAAAAAGCATTCATTTGTGCAGAAAGATGACATCATCTACCAGTGACCCAGGTGACATGCTTACGCCACATGAAAATAAATGACTAATCCTCAGCTGGTGCTTATTTGCATTCAAGTTATTACATAATCCTATTCAAATTGCTTCCCTGCCACTGTTTGCCAAGGCTGTAAGAGTTACTCACCCCTTGGCCAGTGAGAGCCTCCATCTCTTTCAGCATGTCGGGCCAATGCTGAGGCCATTCCCTCTTTATCATCTCCACTGTGATCCGCGACAGGACGTCTTTGATGTGGCTCTCTTCCTCCAGGATCGAGTGAGTACCCTGATCGAGACCCAAAACAGGCATCAGATAGGCTTCGACGGTGAGGGAGGCTTTCGGTTTCCAGAGGAGAGAAGGATGGTTAATCATTTTAACGGCCTTTAACCGTCACACTCACGTTTGACAGCAGCTGCATGGCACACTCCTTCAGCTGGACTTTCTCTTGCTGCTGCATGTTGTTCCACCGGAACCTGCAAGAAAAACAGGCCGTCTCTCAAACGCGCATGCCGTTACTTTATCTCAAATCGTGAAATGGCTTCATTTGATGCACTTGTTTCATAATGGCTAAGTTGCACTCACTTGATGACGTGCTCCAGGATTTGCAAACCAAAGTGTCTCACTACAGCTGGCTGGGCTTTGTCGGCTAATTGTAAACCACATGGGACGCAGAAGGAGCTGGTCTCTTTAAACTCTTCACAAAACTGTTGTGGAGGGGGAAAGATGCTCGTTAAATTACAGGAAAACACACAAATAAAATATGTAAGATGTAAAAATATTACTTACATTCACTTAACTATTAATTTATGAAAGGTAGGAGTGAAGAGGCAACATCACAACTGATACTTAAACTGCATAACCCAGCTATTGCAATTAGCAACATAAAGTTTAGAGCTGTTATTAAATGATAAATAAAGAGCTCTGCTTTTCACAGAACCTCCACAGAACCTTCAGTGTTAAAGCAGATGTTTCTATGAATGAATGAGCCTGATGATGGCTAGCTCTGAAAGCTCCTGAACAACATCACTGCACGTTTAGCGGACATTAATCAACACAAATAAACCAGGTTACCAAAGCTGTAGTTGTTTTTAAAAAAACACACAGCTTGAAGAGTTTTTATTCAGACTCTTGGCTCTACTTTCACTCCAGCTCTGCTAGCTCGGCGGCTAGCTTAGCGACCCACGGCGCTGCTACCTTCAGGGCCTCCAGTCGGTAAATTTGGCTCGTTTCTGCGTCCATCATCACGGTCACAGCTTTCACGAGCTGCTCGCACGCGGCAGCCACCTGGTCGGCCATGACTTCAGGTAGCGTCTGGCGAAGCGTCGAGGCGAAAGCGAGGAGCTCCCTTATGCAAAACACCTGCAGACACACAGCGGGCTGCGCACACTCAGGGAGGAACCAACGTGCACGCAGTGTGCTGCCGGACAGCCTGCGCCTCCGGCTCGCCGTCGACCGGGAATTCTGGGAGTTGTAGTCGAGCAGCGGGTCCTTTAAAACGATCGTCTATGAAGAAAGAGAGGCCACTTGTGAGTTAAAATGAGTGTCTGGTTGAAGACTGAGCCCCAGTGTTTGATCTCAAATTTTTGTTTGATAAAACATTATAAAATAAATGGTACACAATTCAATAAATAGTTATTTTGAAATCATTATTAGTTATTAGTTATTATTATTAGTATTATTATTAGCATTATTAGCATTATAATTATTATTAGTAGTAGTAATGGCCTATTACAGATAACAAATGTCAATTCATCATATTTTAAAAGATTTAATGTTAGCTATTTTTAAAATTCTATTTTCAATGTTCATCTGCATTTTATTCCATAACTACATTTTTCCCAGTGACATTTATTTCATAAAGTCACTTTTAATGACCATTGAGTGGGCGCTTCACTTTTCCGCTGATCAAATTATTTCACAATGCACTGGGACAATTATATATTTACTTCTTCATATAACTATTATATTACTATATTTGTGCTTTGCTGTCCTTGTGTTTAGTCGTTATGTCTATTTCTGCACAGGTACAGTAGGAAAAAAAAAGTCAAATTCCTTATGTGTGACACTTCGCCAATAAAGTCTCTGGTAAAAAAAAAATAGACTATTTAAATTTTTAGTTACAAATCCAGAATATGCCCAATGCAAAAATAAATAAATAGCCATGTTTCTGAAGTATTTTTCCCACTACTACAGAAGGCATCAATGAACATGTAATGTGAATCCACGTTACGTGATGAAACTGCCTGCCATTACTCCACCCACTTCAACTTCAGCTTCCAACTTGTCAAATCTGAGCGGAGTAAGACCTCTTATTTTTCTCAGACTCAACCCTGGACGGTCCCAACTTCCGCCATAAATTCAATTTGCGGCTTGAAATCTTGTTCTCCACCTGAATAGTGTCGACTGACGATACAGTCTCTTTGAAACGACCTTTTTATTCCCCCTGGCCGATGGAGTAAGGGCCGCAGTGCGCCGTCTCTCGCGGACGCGTCCGGCCGGTGGGGGGTGTTCTACGTTCTCGAACGAGGCGGAGCCAGAATTCCATAGCGGAGCGAGTTTCCTCCCGATACGTCACTCCGGGATAGGCTGCGAGCTGCCGAGCAACGCTGTCACTCAACGGGGTTTCGGGCTGCTTACCTTCGTCTTCACGGGTGAGCAAAACGTAGAAAATACAAAGAAAATAACCCACAAAAACATTTTAACTAGTTTTATGTGTAGTTTTAACAGCACGCGGTTTTTTTTGGAATAGTCGCAGTGCCTCGCGCCCGCAGCGAGCCGCTGGAAAGTTCCAAACGATGCTCAAAGAACTACAAGGGAAACTTTTGTCGCGAAGGAGGCCTTGTTATTTTGTTGCAACAGGTCCACCACACGGGACACGGTTAACATGTTGTTTTATATGGAGATGGATTTTTTTACTTCAACATAAGAAATAACGATGTGTTTGTATGTTTTTAAACGCAGAAACGGTGGAGCCTCGAGCGGCAGGAGAAAGTAGCCTTGCCCATCGCGGGTCGAGGCTCGGGGATTAAAGAGTGATCGCCGGTCCCCTCGGCTTTCGTCGAAACTGCCAGCGGGAGGGTTTCGTGCCGTGCTGGGTTAGCTAAATGCGGTACGAAGCTAAGATGATGCCGGTGAGTTCACCTTTTTTAATTTTTTTCTCCCCTACAAGTTTGACGTCGCCCCGCAGCTTGGTGTTTTTTTGTTTCCGACATTAGAGCACCGCAACGCTGCGTGAATTACCTGGACATTTAAATCGACGTGGCAACTTTGATGCGGTCGCTACTTTGTGTCTGTGGCAGCGCAGCCCCGGTGTTGTGAAGTTTATTAGCCCTGACAGCTGTGTGTGTGTTTGGTTAGAAGTCACGTCATTTATTTGCTTTCTGGTTTATTATCCCCCTGCGTCAAAAAAAAAATGCCTCGCTGTGTCCGTAACTAAACTGTGTTAGGTGCATTTATTCATTTGTATACTCTGCTAGAGTATATATATACACTTATACATACATATATATATATATATATATATATATATATATATATATATATATATATATAT
>JAVQJZ010237830.1:0-10934 GCA_036025355.1 Leiopotherapon unicolor
AATAATAATAATAATAATAATAATGACATTAATAATAATAATAATAATAATAATAATGACATTAGTAGTAATAATAATAATAAAAAATATAATAATAATAATAATGACATTAGTAGTAATAATAATAATAAAAAATATAATAATAATAATAATAATAATAATAATAATAATAATTGTGCCTGTTGTCGGACGTGCAGGAACTGAAGGCAGCGTCCATGTTTGGGTTGAATGTTTGACTCAGAGAGGAAGAAAACAGACAGAGAGGAAGCAGCAGGACGTCGGCCCGCTTTGACCGAAGTGTGTTTGACATCAAAACAATCAAAAGGCTGAGGGGGCGGAGCCACACCTGCAGGAAGGACAGGTCCTGGTGCTCCAGCGTGTACGTGACCTCCAGGTTGTCCAGGACCACCGAGCAGTTGGAGTACATCCTCACCATGTTGTCATAGTGATTCTCACGAGTGCCCAACAACGTCAGCTGGTTACTCATCCCCTGACACACTGACAGACACACACACAGACACAGACATGAACGTTAACACCTGCAGTTCCTCTGACGGCCATGAGGCGGCGCCGCCTCGCATTGAAGTGAATGAGAAAACTTTTTTCTCCTCTCACGAGATCATTTATTCTGCAGATTTGTGTTTCTGGTGATTTAACAGACTGTGAGCAAAGAAACAGACACATAAAAGATTTTATCATCAATTATTCAAAATGATGAAAAAACTTCTTTTGACCTTTAACTTCCCGTTTGTTTTCATCTTTAATATGTGTTATCTGACTATTTTACTCAGTTAATAAACTTTTTTTTAAATGTATCACAGGTTGGACAAGTTGGTCATTTGAAGTACTAAAATAAAGAAATAAATAAGCTCATTAAGTGGTACTGAGCCACACAGGACACCAAAATGTCCTTAACGTCAGAATTTGTGGAGTAATCTGTCAGATTTATGTACAAAAGTAAAGGCACCAATACAAAAGTGGAAAAAGTGTTGAATCCTACTGAGAGTAGAGAAAGTAAATGTATTTGCTGTGCAGACAAACAGGTGCAGTAGTTGAGTAAATGTACTCAGTTACTTTCCTCCACCTGTAGTTTTGGTTATTAAAGGGTTAAAAGTGTGTGTGTGTGTGTGTTCAGGAAGTGTAACTCGTGGTGTTTCCAGGTAAGAACTATTTAAAACAGAAAAGGTGTGACGACAGTCGAACAGGTCTGATGATCTGACAGAGGAATGAAACCCGACAGGCTCATTTTGTGCGAGAGAAACTTCCTGCTGAGATTATTCATCTTTAATCTGAACTCCTTCCTCTCGCCTCATCTGGCTGCACTCTTATTGGCCCGCCGTGATGTCAGAAAGACAACACAGCTGCAGGCCGCCCTCTGCCTCTCCCTCTGATTGGCTGACAGCTCTCACTTTGGGGGCAGCTGATTGGTCAGAGTCTCGGGGGGGTTGGGTGGGGGAGGGGTGTCACATCTGGATGCACATTTCACCACTCAAACATCCCCTTATCTTTCTTTCATCCTGCCAGCGCAGATTCAGAGGAGAAAGGTGTGTAAATGTGATTGTATAAACATAGCTGACATTCACTCACTCATTTGAATCCTTCCTGTCTCTCCTCCCACTCCTTCCTCCCTCACATCTTCCTCCTTTCTCTCCCCCGACTCCTCCATCCTCCCACCACATCTTCATCCTGTCTCCCTCTCCTCTCTAACTCACCACACAGGCTGAAACAAGCGCTCCACATTCAGACGGGACCATGGTTAAAGGAACCGGGTGGATGCTGACGTGGTTGGAAAATGACGGCGATCCTACAGATTCTTCAGGAAGTGAATTAAAGTGTGTGAAGCAGCCGCTCCTGCATCACGCTGAGATTACTGAACAGGAAGTTCAGTCAGAAATCTGAGACTTTTAAATCAGTGTTCAAAGTATTTAACCTCCTTTAGTGGCGCTCACGTTAAAGTGAAGAGTCACCACATAAATAAACTACAGTGATGATGAATGAATGAGCTTCTGTCTGTCAGCATCAGCGTGTAAAGAGAAACTGATGGTGGCGACTTCACAGGTTCAATTTACGCAACACACACACACTCACACTTTTTCTATGTGCAGTGTGCCGTACAGCAGCCGGGGACGTCATCCAAGAAACAATCTGACAGCTCAGACCTGTTCCTGAACAGTGTGTGTGCGTGTGTGTGTGTAAAAAGATGTTTCACAATCATCTTTCAGTACAGAGGGTTTTTTTGTCACACTCAGACATCTGAACAGTCATGAACAAACAAATTAGAATAAATTCACACGAGGAGAAAGTTACTTTCTTATTCTGTAGGAAAGAATTAAAATAAAAATACAGAGTAAATTATTTAAACAAACAGCAGAAGCCCTTTGAGCCCTGAGCTGTGACTGCAGGTTTGTTTCAGGACAGAAGTGAAGCTGTGCAGCGTTACAGGGATTATAATCTCTGGAGGTCAAAGTGTAATCCATTACTGTGGAGGGAAGAAGTAATCCCATTACTTTCACTCCTTACACAGTCCGGAAACAAATCAAAACATGGTTGATGTGACGTGTCTGAGAGTGTTGTGGGACTACTTTAAGCGGCGGATGAATCCCCAGTTGGTGTGTGTGTCAAAATGAGTGATGAAGGAACAAAATAAAACATGAGCTGTGACACACACACAGAGTTTGTTCGTATGTTCGTTCTCACACCTCCAGCTCAGAGATAAAACAGAAAAGATCGACATGAAGAAACTGGAGCCTTCAGATCCTCTTTGTCCTCGGCTGCTCTGCTGACTCAGCCGCAGAGACAGAAAGAAAAGAAGCTCTGAACGTCGTCCTCGCTGCTCTGTTTTGTTTTTCTCAAATGGAAAGTCTCCAACCAGCTGTGTGTGTGTGTGTGTGTGTGTGTGTGTGTGTGTGTGTGCGTGTGTGCGTGTGTGTGTGTGTGTGTGCGTGTGCGTGTGTGTGTTTGGTCGGACAAACTGTTCCAGCTCTAAGGGTCAAACTGCCTCGTTTATCACGTCAGCAGGTCGTCTACCTCTCCTCCTCTCCACGTTTAGAGCAACAGCTCCACATTTCTGAGAACTCTCACAGGTTAGCCTAGCTTAGCATAAAGACTGGGAGCGGGGGGAAACTGTTAGCCTCGCTGCAGAGATCTTCCAACAACAACTTCCAAAGCGCAGTGATTAACGTGTTGCATCTCGTTCGAGTTTTGTTGACAGCAGAGGAAAATCAAACCTGGCAACCCGTGATGGAGCACAAATACACAGAGGACTGTTAAACTGGACAGAAATCCTAAAAAACGTCAGTAAAAATACAAAAAAAGGTTCGTTTTGTGTGGTGCTTTAAATAAAGCGTTCATGTATTATTAATAAATCTCATTATAATGATGAGATGATAAGATAATAATCATTTGTTTTAGTGGTTTGATGGTTTTTATTTGAGCAGATTCAGAACTTTTTATCTGACTCATGATACTAAAATAGAAAAAAAACAGGAATTTGTCTGTTTTTAGGTCACAGAACAAAGTTTCTGACGGGAAATGTGACATTTGTCATTCGGGATTGACCTTTAACCAAGGTCTGACAAACACACACACACACACACACACACTCACACACTCGGTCAAAGCTCACGGATGTTTCTGATCTTTAAATGTCGTCTGTTTTTCTGCCCACATCATCGACAGTAACAATCCGCGCTCGCTCGTCGTCTCAACATCAAACAAAACTGAGACATTCGGGAACACGACACCACAAATACGACAAACATCAGGCGGGATTAACACTGATAAAAGATAACGTGAGAGGCTTTGCTCTGATTCCTCCTGTGGGGTCTTTTCTTCTTTTGTTAACACATTTTTCACTGTAAACGCTGGAAAAGCTCCATTTTTACGATGAAATATTTTTAGGTATTTTTGATGACATAAAGATATAAAGTTTTTATGAGGAGGACTGATAACTGGATTATAAAAGTCCCCGAGTGCTGCGTGACATGAAAACAGAGATTATTATCAAAACAGTTAACGACGCCTCTTCCTGTTTGGAACAAAAAAATGTTCATCTTTTGCAAAACTGTTGATTTTTAAGTGTTTCTGCTGCATGACGACAGACGTGTGTTTAATACCAACGGGCGCCGCGAGATCACAATCACAGCAGCAGCCAATCAGAGCGCAGAGAGGAGGAAAGAATTCAGAGTTTCACAACCTGCGAGAGATGGAGGAGATAACACACACACACACACACACACACCTGGACCCACACACACTCAGATCTGAACCCACACACGCGCACACACACACCTGGACCCACACACACGCACACACACACACACCAACCTCAGCAGGCAGATACATGTGTGTGTGTGTATGTGTGTGCTTGTATGTTTCTGTGTGTCTGATTGTCTGTGCGTGTGTGTGTGTGTCTGATTCTCTGTGTCTCTCTCTGTCTGTGTGTGTGTGTGTGTGTGTGTGTGTGTGTCTGATTCTCTGTGTCTCTCTGTGTGTGTGTGTGTGTGTGTGTGTGTGTGTGTGTGTGTGTGTGTGAGGATTGAATTAGCTGTAACGAGCGAGCAGCTGCTCTCACTGTTCGACAGAATAACTGAGGTCATCAACATGTTGTCAGTTTGTCCACTTGTTGACAGACCCCGCCAAAATAAAGTAACAGCAGTCACATTAGCTGAGTGTTTTTCTCTGAATGTATTTTGGGCTCATTGTCAGAAGAGCCTCAGTTGCATGAAGATTAAAATCTTTCATCGTTCGTCATCGTTTGTACGGTTTCATTGTGCTCAGGCAGAAAGTCAGAAAACACTCGGTTAAGTTTCAGGAAACTTTGTGGTTTGGGTTTGAGCTAAATATTTATCATTACAGCTGGTCCATGTAAAGTTTACACAGCCGAACAAATGATTCGATCTGCACAATCTTTCACAGCTTTTTTTAAAAAACAGGTGGAAACCTTTTTATTTAGTTCGCTGGAAAGATGAAGACTCAGCGGCACGACGACACGAACAAACATCCCGCCTGTGGCTGGTTTTCAGTTTGTTTTTATCATGAATTTGATGTTTTACAGAATCAAAGCAGGATTTGTCTGAAATATTCCAGCAGACAGCAGCTCCTCTGTGACGATGAGGATGAGGATGAAGATGAGGATGAGGATGTTGGTGTGATTTCATGTTCCCGTCCTGCAGAAACGCTGTGATTTCTTCTCTCCTCTCTTTCTTTCCTTGTCGTCTTTATTTATGTGGCCCCTCTGAGAATAAAACTGCGAGTGAAAGTCGGCGTCCGGACTGCGAGGCGGCTTCTCTTCAGAGCGGCACGACAAAATCAATCTTCATGAAGGATCAAAGAGAGAGAGGAGGGGAAAATAAAGGAGAAGATGGAGAGCGACCTTCAACCACACAGATTTCTGTTCAGTGAGAGGAACAAAGAGGAAAAACACGAATCTGAAGAGACTTTCAACAGTCATTTTCCCCAAAAATAAAACAGTTTCAGCATGTTTATCTTCATCTTTTCCTTTTCACTTTTATAAGTTTGGAATAAAGAAGGAGCATAAAGAGTCCTGAGCGTCTGTTTAAAGTGGAAAGTGCAGCAGACACCAGACTCAACCCCGCATCAACACACCGCTAGTATGACACGGATCAGCTGATGGTTTATTTACTTTAAGTACTCTACTATAATACTACAACCACTACTATGATACTTATTAATCAGATAGTACACTGACAGCCTTCACGTTAATGAAGAGCTTTTTCCTGACGATGCTTCCCAGCTTTCACTGCAGCAACAGATTCAACGCAGGACTTTAACTTTCTGTTTTTCTTCTGTGTGGTCGAGTACTTTTGTTCTGATCCGACAGCAGCAGCGGAGCAGAGCCTCTTTCTCTCGCAGACAGGAAGTCCTCACACACAATGAGCACGAATTATCTTTGATGATCGCTTCAATGCTTTAATAAAAGAGCGAGGAGATAAAAGATTACAAAGCCTCGAGCTGAGCGAGCAAACAAACCTGAAGGTTGATGTGATTCTGCGATGCGAGCGTCGGAAAGCAGACACACAAAAGAGAAACGCTGTGATTGAAGCGAACACTGAAAAGATCGACCCATAAAAGGTGGCGTTTAAAACTCTGACAGGGAAATCGATGGTCGCAGTCACCTTGCCTGCAGCCGAGGGTCGAATTCATATTCAGGTCGATAATCAGCCGACAGAATCGATGAGGCGGTTTGATCTCTGCAGCCGCCGGTTTTAAACGGCAGCAAAGTGTTTTTATTGATTTGATCAGAAACTGAAGCAGAAAATGTGACGTGACAGACGAGAGGCTGCAAACTGAATCTGCAGCAACATACACAGCAGCCGGGACCGACAAAACACACCACACACACACACACACACACACACACACACACACACACACACACAGCTCAGGAATGTCTGAACCAGCTGAGAAATGCTCGTCCTGTTGAACACACACTCAGCAGGTTTGAGCTCTGCTGAGAAAATCACATTTCAGTTTCACTCTTAAATCACATTAAAGGTTTTTAGCTTGCAGAAAACCTGAAGTGTTTTTTATTTTTTACATCATCAGAGCTTTTATTCAGAGTGTGTATCTGTGAGAGCAAACACACTCATCAACAGTAACAAATGGTGCAATCACCACATGTTGAGCTGCAGAGGATCGATGAAACTGTGTGTGCACTGCAGGACGGACACACACACACACACACACACACACACACACACACACGTTTCTTTGTTCATAAAAAAGATCTTAAATGTTTTTTCTGTCTCAGCTGAGCCAAAAAGAAAAAAATCCTTAAGAAACATTTCCCGAATGAAAAACTGATCCCTAATCTGCACTGTGTGTGTGTGTGTGTGTGTGTGTGTCCTGCCTGCAGCAGTGTGTGCAGGTCACAGCGAGACTCTGCTTGTCTGTTAAACTGAAGTTTTCTTCTTTCTCGCTCTGTTGCAGTTCGAGGAAAATTCCAAAGACTTCTGCCTGTTTTTTTTTTCACTTTCACGGTAAAATAATCTCGGCCGGTGACGGACGGACGACTCGTCCTCTCGCTGTCACAGATAATCAGACGATCTGAGGTGATGACTCAATCACAGACTGGACGAGGAAAAACAAACTGTTTCACAATGTGACCGACCTTCACACACATGCAGCCTGACAGACACAGATCAGGGCTTAAAATGAACCTGCGCTGTCCGTGTGATCAATCCTTTCCAAATACATTCACAGCCAAAACCAAAAGTCACTCTCAGGCTTTCGTAATGTCGAGAGGATCCTTTCATCTTCCTGTTCTGTCAGTCCAACATGAGCTGAAAGATTTCAGTGGAAGTTCAGACCTGATGAACAAAACTGTGACCTGCTGGAACGGCCAGCAGCAGATGATTCATGAAACCTGGAGGGGGGCAGGTCACATCATTTTGTATTTTCATTCATTAGCTGTGTGAACCTGCTAGCGTGCACAGTTCAGTTTAATATTTCTTTCATTCGCCTCGTGAGTCTGCCTGTTTTCCAGACTCAAACTGCGGCACCAGTTTCAAATAAAAAGCCTCTTTGGTGAGATTTCCCACCCTGAAAGCTGTCACACCTGAAAGCTGTCACCGATCAGCACAAACCTAAAAATCTCTTGTGAAAGTGGCTCGAGGATCGAACCCTGAGGAACACCAAACACACGGAGGAAAACCGAGGAGCTGCAGCCAGTCGAGGGTTAAAACTTCAATCTGACTTCTTGTGGCAGCCTGGGACCTTTCAAAGGAGTCGGCGAAGTGACAAACAGCCATTAAACAAACAGTCAGGTCGACGTGGCTCTCGCTGATATTTGCCGACACGGGTCCAGCTGCAGGTCAAACAGGTGTGAACTTTGACCTCCAGGAGCGACCCGGCAGTGACAGAGGTTCATCACAAAGAGTCAAACAGGTTTTGATCTTCCTGCCTGCAGCACAGTTTGCGTGTTACAGTACGGCGAGCGCGGCCTGTTTAATCCTGTTAGCAGCTTCTCGCCTTCATTATTGACATTCTTCACATTCCAGCTCTGAAAATCCCCCAGGCTGCATTGCTGCTGTCTGCAGGTCAAACTCGCGCCGCCCGCCGTCACAGACTCTCACGTTCAGTACACCCTGTGACGCCACACACACTCGCCTTACTCGAAGGCGTCAGCAGCAGGAAACTCGCTCACAGCTC
Organism: Leiopotherapon unicolor; assembly: GCA_036025355.1. NCBI lineage: Eukaryota > Metazoa > Chordata > Actinopteri > Centrarchiformes > Terapontidae > Leiopotherapon > Leiopotherapon unicolor. The sequence continues at coordinate 8,173 of JAVQJZ010237830.1, forward strand.
GACGTGAGGCTCAGTCGCAGGTTCGATTCCTGCTCTGCATCCGACACGTTGATATTTGAGAGGCAGCGCTCATCGAAATCACGTCTTGATATCTGCGTGACGCCAATCCAGACACAAACAAATCGTGTTGTGTAAAGGTGGGGGGGCTGTGTGCAGCCTGCCCGGCCAGCACAGTTTGTCCTGATCCTGCCTGATTGTCGTCGTAGTTTTCAGTCAATGTGCTTCAGCTCGGCGTGCTAACGGCGTCGCCATGGTTACCATGAGGCTCCAACGTCCCCTTTATTGTCGGAATAGAGCTTCATTAAGCTGCCTCCAAAGAAACACACACACACACACACACACAGAGACACACACACAGCCAAGGTCTTTCCCAGAAGTCAAACTCCATGGGAACAAGGCTGACACACACACACACACACACACACACACACACACACACACACACACACACACACACACACTGAAGGTCAGATCTCGCAGTTCAAACTCTTTGTCGTCACAACATTCAGTGTTTCATCATTTTACTGAAGTTGAAGATTGAAAAAAAGTCTTTTAACATCCCGAACAAACTAAACTTAACTCACAGAAACACACACACACACACACACACACAAACACACACACACACGACTGTATTCATGACTAATCGCTGCAAACACAGAAACGACCCCCGAAAACTGCTGAATGTGCAGATTTTAATCTCTGAAATCTGACAAACATCAGACACGAACCAATCAGCGTGTGCTGACCAATCAGAGGCGAGCACCAGGTCTGACACGGTGCATTATGGGTAAACAAGCTCACACAGCACAAACATCAAGACGTCTGTCAGTTTAATCATTTCAGACCAACACTTTAACCTCTATGTGTGTTTAATTGCAGGTAACCGTGGCAACAGCATCAATGCTGCAGGTCATGTGACCACTTCATTCACTCAAGACCCAGAGGTGACTTCTCAAGGTGCTCCAAAACCCCTGGAACATCCTCAAGGACTTTTTCCAGGTCTTACAGGACTGTTTGAACCTCTTCCAGGACCTCTGAAGTTGCTCAGTGACCCTTTACAACCACCTGTACCAAAAGTAAAGACGAAGAAGGGGCAGCGGAAACATCTCAAGCTCTCTTAATGCACCTCCTCCACCCTCTGAAGGACCACAAGAACCTCTTCAAGCATCTCTTGAACCTCTTCAAAGACCAATTCAAGATTCTCAGAGACGTCTTGAACGTCCTCAGATACATCAGGGACCTCCTCACAGATCTCCAAACCAACTCAAGGACCTCTTGATCATCTCTTTTTAATGACCTCCTCCATCTTCACTCCCTCCTAAAGGAGACCATCAACACCTCCAACACCTCGAACCTCCTCTTCATGAAGGCCCACAGTGAGCTGACTTTGGGAGGAATCGAACCCTCGACCCCGACGTGACGCTCCGGCCGACACAACGGCAGCCTCAGGACGAAGAGACGCACAAACACACATTCAGAGACAAAAAATCCCCATAATCGAATTGTTGTTGAGACAAAGAGAGAGCGCAGTCAGCTGTTTTCACTTATAACACACACACACACTCACACACACACACACACACACACACACTCACACACACACATTAAGATAACAGTCTGAACAGCTCAGCGTTTCCTCCCATCGTTCACTCATTCGGTTGTTTATTCTCTTCTTCTTTCAGGAGACAAAACTCTTCATTCAGTCGCCTGATTGGTCCGAGATATGTTCACACATCATTTAAAACTCCCAGCATGCTTAGCAACCCCCCCAACACACACACACACACACACACACACACAGATCCTGACACAAACTGTCTGGGAAAGAAGACAATCAGCTATCTCAGTCTAAATCTTTCAGAAACACATTCAACATAAAACTAAATGTTCAAATCTTCTTAATAAAATGCAAAAAACTGCACATTTATTTTATTTATCTTGTTTTATGGCCCATAATTTGACTTTGGGTGGACAAACTGAGCAGTATGTGAACTTTTAGAGGTTCTGAAAGGTGTTTTTCACTGTTTTATTTTTTACAGGAATGAACCGATAATGAAAATAATTAAGTCCAAATGTGCGTCGAGCCTGATTAAAAATCTCTGTCAGGTGACGCCTCATCTCCTCTGCAGCTTGCTGTTGGGTGGATGTGAGATAAAAACATGACAGCTGACAGGTTTGATGTATTTATAAGTGATGACGCAGGGACACAGACAGTTAGATTTTAAAAAATCGTCGCGTCTTAAAGTTACGAACTTAAGCGTCTCACTTTTGTTCTCGCTGGCGACACCTGTGGCGATGAGCGGCAACTGCAGGTGTTTGTTTTTCAAACCTGACGACGAACTTTCATCTTTGTCGTCATCGAGCTTTTCTTTGTCTGGCTGCAGTAAAGTTTTAGAGATTGAGACCAAACAGACTTTTATTTAAAGGTAACGAAAAGATAAAATTAAAGTATATATTCAGTCTGAGTGAAATGATTTTTTTTTCATTTGAGTTATTGAACTGTCCGGATGTAAAAATAACTTTAACAACTCTCCCTCACTGAAATTTGGACTAAAATCTTTCACACTCTTTTGACCCGACAGAGATTTTTCATTTTCTGTGCTTGTTTTTAAGGTCAAAACAAAGGTCGAGGTTTTTCTTCTTCTTCACTGTAATTTAGATTATGTAATCATCAATTTATCACTTTAGTCATTTTTCAAGAAAAAGGTCACATTTTTGTGTTTCCAGCCTTTTTTAGTCAAAGATGACAAGAAAAACAA
>JAVQJZ010237863.1:0-12562 GCA_036025355.1 Leiopotherapon unicolor
TTGGATTGACACAGCAGACACGAGGCCCTGGGGAAGGGCAAGCTGCTAGACAGACTGGGGGTTTGAGGGGTTTGAGGGGGAGGTTTGATGGTGTTTGGCTTGTTGGGGGCTCAACCCACATCCAAGGAACTGTCACACACACACACACACACACACACACACACAGCTGCTGTCACACACACACCTAACAGAATGTGACAAGTACGCCTCTGAACAGCGCCCCCCCCAAACGGAGAATTTTCTTCTTCTTGTTCGTTTTTAGCCCCCCCTGCAGCGTTTCTCAGGGACAGCTGAAGCTCTGCATCCTTTCCCAGCTGGCCTCACATCATATTTTCTTTCTGCGCAGCTAAAACTAGATAACGGGGTTAATCATCTTTTTACAAACTACCGGGCATCAAAATGTTCCTCAAATTGTGTTTTTTCATCTCTTGAAATGTAATTTGGCTACAGAATCCACAAAGTTTCTGCCACAAGAGACTTCACACAGATTACGCTGCGTTTGGTGATTATTTTAACCGTGGGCATCATCACACTCACCACTGTGCTCAGTGTAAAACCAATGAAGAACAACTCGATTATATATTATATATAAAAAAAGAGTTTTAGGGGAAAACATCAGTATGAAAACGGTGAACTCTTAAAAGTAAAAGTGCATTCAACAGTCCAAAAACAGCACAAAAAGCATCAAAATCACGCTCCTGTGGTTCGATGTGACTGAGAAGCTTTGCAACCTGCTCTTTTATCAGGATTTCTTTAAATGATCTGCACGTCTCTGATCGTCCAGCGGCCAAGAGCTTGGATAGGAAGCTTGAATAAAATGGTAGAAAAAGATCTAAAATCGTCTCGTCGTGTCTCCTCGAACGGACTCTTCGTGGACGAGGGCGTCTGACGGGTCTCGTGTGGTGACAATAATCTTCAACAGCATCACAAACAGGTTTTGTGGAAGCGGCTCGCCGTGTTGGCGTCCGTCCACCCGACAAAGAGGAAGCTGTGCTTCTGCAGCCGCCTCGCGTCTGCCCTCTCAACTTTCTTTGCTAAATCGTTCTGTGGCGTTTTGGGAAAACTGGAGCGTGACTGTTGGATGGTTCCCGTTTTTGTGTTCAGTCCCCGATGCTTCTCTTGTTTCAGTGTTTCTGAAGATTCGATGTTGAACAACATTTAACAACACAATTAACAACATGTTGAGCCACAACAGACTCATTCGAAATGGTTTTATTTAACTCATATTTACAACTAGATGACTGCTGTTTAGATGATGGCGTGCAGGAGGAGGGCGGCTGTAAAGTTCATCAGTAACAGGATCACTAAGATGAAGTGTAAAATATCAGAAAAAAAATATGCTGAAGTTTGACAGAAAATAAAACTTTCAAACATCACGTGTCACATGTAGTTACAGCTGTGTGTTTGTACCACTGACTGTCTTCTCTGCAGAGGAGAAGTTAAATAAAACTGGATAATATGATGATGCTTCCTCCACTTCCTCTCAAAGGTCAGGACTGTCAGGCTGGTTGGAAATTTGTCACATTCATCTGTCAAAATTCACCAAAATGGGACTTTATGTGGTAGCAATGTTCAGATTTATTACTGACCCCAGGAAGCAAAAACACAGCAGGTCTCTCGTCTCTCCTCTCAACACAAAGTCAGATTTATTCATCACGTCAGGGAGTTTTCTCACCGTTTACCTGAAACAAATCCATCAGTAATTCATGAAATAATCGCACATTTTCTGTCAGGTGAGTTAACTTCAACACAATCGGGTTCATCGCCAGCGTGTTCCTGCATTGTTTCGTCGTACTGGACCTCACAGGCGGCCGATGTTTAGCTGAGCTCCATTTTCTAATCCAAGCTGCTGGCCGGTCTCAGGGGCAAAGGGCTGAGCGAGTCGATTGGTCTCTAAGTGGGAGACAAATTGAAGCTTGTTGAGGCGACTGAGCCAAAAATGAATGCTTTCTCTCGCTCTCTCTCTGCTGCTCGTTCTATAAATGTTGTGATGGGCGTCCTCAGCGGGGAGTCTGTGCAGAGCACCAGCTAAAGCTTCCACAGCAGAAAAACACAAAACGTTCATCAGTAAACTCCAAACCTGATTTAAGACAGCGAGTTTTTTTAAAGATCACGTTAAAAATCACAGGCGGCAAACAAAATTCTTTGAGAATATAACTTCACATAACAGTTAGAGTTTACTTTTATTCACACGTGCCGCAAAATTTAACCACAAATTCACATAAATTTGCATGCAAGATATTTGTAAGCAGGTGTAGAAATTCCACTTATTTGTATTATTTCTATTTTAGGTACATATTTTATTCTATTGCTCATTTTTATTCATTTTTAGTTCTATATCTTTTTTTTTCTTTTTACACGTGTTTTTTGTTCTTCACATTATTTTGTATTTACTTCATGGCTGGATGGAAATATCTTCTAACAGAATGACCCAAAGCGACAGCTGATGATGATGATGATGATGATCACACTGTTTCAGTTTCAGTCTGTCTCTGCACCAACGTCACGCCACAGGACACACACACACACGCACTTACACACATATATACATTAACAAATATGACTCAGAGGCATCGCTGCGTCTTCTCAGAGAGCTGCAAATTGCCAAGTATGCGGTTGCCATGACGATTTAGAGAGCCAATGAAACCCACTGACTCCCCTGAGAGACGAGCAGCATCAGCAGCAGCTGGAGAGGAAAAAAAAAAAAGAAAAAAAGGCAGGTGGCCGCGAACAAGACGTGGAGGGAGGGGGGTGAGATGAAAATTATAACAATCACAAAGCTTCAGTCCCACTGTTTCTCACGCGGCGCCTGACGGATGCACAGACCCCCCGCTGAGCGGGATGGAGAGGTGGATAAAAAAAGACGGAGAGAGCTGGAGGAGGCTCAGCTGACAGAACCAACACGTCGAAGCTTCCTGCTGTCGTGTTGAATTTGTCCTGCAGTTTGAGAAAATGCACCCGAGCTGCACAAACACTTGTTGAACTTGCTGGTTGCTGAATAAAGATGCAGCACTTTTTTTCCTCTGTCTGCAGGGATGTATTTGACAAGATTTCACAGTGTTTAGATGGATTATAACAAATCCCCCCCCAAAAATGAATACAGAACAGTTTCTCAATGCAAAGAACAACAAATGCACTTTTATTCTTCTGAGTTCAAACTTGAGAAGTCAAATTCAGGAGTCCAAACATCCAAGAATGCATGCACTTAATCTGCAGTTTGGATAGAGAAAATAATGCAGACTGAAATCAAGGCTGTGATTACATTTCCACCAAACCTTAATTGAGTATTTATAGTAATACATGAAGATGTTTTTGCCTGTTCTGGATCACCTAACGTGTGATAAAGATTGGAGTCCAGAGCCTCCATATCGCTGTGACTGTAACATCTTCATTTGTAAAGTGCCTGCTGAGCTGAAAGCTGCTGGTGTACACGAAGCGTTTAGCACGCAGAGGATGACTTGGCTGAACTGCTAAAGAGGTGAAGACTTTCTAAACACTGCATGGCGCTCTCGCCTCCCTCGAGGACGAGCATCCCAGTGCAAATGGCGTTGATGAATGAGATTCAACAGTGGCTGCAGAAATGATGTTATGGCCATCATTTACAGTCAGCCTGAGGAGTGCAGGCGGCTTCATTTTAAATGCACAAAGTTATTCTGTGCACAGAGATGGTATCTGCAGCTCAAACGAGGAGTGTAAATTACTGCATTGAATTTCTTGTTGTGCTGCATGCATCAGTGCTGTGTTAGCTTTTTTTCTTTTGACTTTATTGACTTTTCTGCAGCAGCGCCACCGTGACAAATTCCTACATGTTTGTTGTACTTGGCGAATGAAGTGATTTGAATTATTCAGTGGAGAAGTTCTGAATATGGAGCAGACGACTGTTGTGGCTGTTTCTGTCAAACTCAGAGGTTTTAACTTCGGCTTTCTGAAAGTCATGAGACGTTTTGGACTGTTTTTCCTGGACATGCAGCCTCCATCTCGGTCACAAACCTCTGATGATCAGCTGTACTAAGAGTTTATGTTCTTCCTTTAACTCCTTTGACTTCACAGCGACGTAACACCATGATAATGATCTGCCCTTTTACCTCTTATCATGACACACTGTACATTACATCACTTTTATTAAACTACTTAAAGCTTGTTGCAGTAGCATGAATTGCCCAATAACATTAAAAAGAGAGAAATATTTGGTCTCCCTCTGTGTTAATTAACGTTACAGTACAGTCAGATCATCGAGGCTGCAGTAAGCTGTTGTTAAGCTGTAAAATGGCCCTGGTTTCAAAGGTCAGTATGAATATTGAAGCAGCGAGCGGTCACTTCCCTCTGCGGTGAAATCACAGTCGAAGCCGTGAAAATGTTTTTACCTTTAAGTTGGATTGTAGGTGAACTCGCCTCTCCTCTCTCTCTGAACCTGCACGGTGGCTGCTGCTCTTTCCGACCTGTCAGTCTCTGTAATCGTCCGCCAAACTTGTGATATCTAAATTTGGAAAACAGCGAGAGGACAACGGGTTCACGGGCTCTGAGAAATGACAGCTTAAAAGGACCGTTAGACTTCACTCGCAGCATGTTCTCCGGAGCATTTGATGAGCTGCTTTAAAACCTCTTCTCGATCCATCTTGAGGAATAAAAGCACATCTACATGCTGCGGCACGTCGATAGCTTACGGAGATCAAACCGCTGCCCATCCTCACAAATCTGAGTCTGTTGTTCCTCAAATTAAGAGCTGAACGGCCTGTTGACGTTCAGCATTTAAACCTTCATTTATTCAAGAAAAAAACTTCAGTGAAGTCCAACTTTATTTTAGATGTTAAACATCTGAAGAGTGCAAAGCTTCAATAATGAATAAGAGAGAAAGCTGCGATGGATTTTGTCTTTTGGGGAGTTTTTAACCAAGAAGGAACACACTGTTAATCAGGACTACAAATACAGGGAAGCATCTCTGCAAATATGACAATGAGAGTGACAAGAAGCCTGAAGGATCTGCACCTTTAACCTTTTTTTTAGCAAAGAAATGTGAATTATTCTTCGGTTTACAGGAGCAGAAATGTGACCGTTTAAATGAACATTTTGAACATTCGGCTCCGTTGCAGCAAAATTTGACCAAATGTGGCTGCTTCTGTAAATTAGATGTATATGAAAGTCTGCGTTTGCATGCAGATCTGTGATGTAAAGTGTTGCGTGCTTGAATTGTCCCTCCAGGCTGCTCTTCCAGGCTCAAGCTGCCCGGTTATGTAAGGGTTAAAACAAGACAGTACAAGATGTGCTTACTGTATCTGCGTGCACGTGGAAGTGTGGCTTCACACTGCATGCATCCTGTGATTATGTGTTTGTGCGCTCATGTACATATGCCATCCCATGTTCCTCTCTCTCTGCGTCTCCACATGCTCCATCTATCAGCTGCTCCCCCACACGGAGGAGGCAGGAGTAAGGATGGTGCTGATGGAGGAGGGGGGGATGCTCTGCAGAGGCTGCACTTGTGCCTGTTGCTAGGCGAGAGTCGGCACCGTGGCCGCCTCCGTGGCCAATCGCGGCGAAGCAGGAAGCTGCCGGGCCAATGAGGCGGCTGAGCGAGGCGGTGGGCCGACGCTCAGGTTCTTCATGGAGTTTTTTTCCACTGATTTCTCAATGGGGTTGTTACACGTTGGACATCAAAGCAGGTATCTGGAGTTATTTTCAGCCTCCTGCTTTTTGTTTTCAGGAGCCGGAGCTGTTCACGGTGACGCCTCTTCACAGGGAAGCTCCGGGGAGTCGTTGAAGTCATCGTTAATGCTGAGATTCAGACGTCGCTCTTATCTTCCTCCTGTGGTCGCGCATCACTTTTCAGTCCAATGATTCGATTCGGTTTATTAAAAATATTAATCAACCAGCTCCTTTAGACCACTTTAATCCCATAAATGTCTTCATGAACATTAAATCAAGATTTATCGTTTGTTTTTATTCTAAATCTCTAAAAGGTGTTTTGGGCTTGATGAATTGATGAATGGGTAGACTCCAAATGTAAAAACATTTAAAGCCTTATTCATGTGGAAAAAAAAACATTTAAATTTTATTAACTTGACAAGTATTGCTCAATTTGTTATTTTAAAATAAAATAATAGCTGTTAAACTCAACGTTTGTCATTTAGGGACCGTTAACGTCTTATCTTAACAAAGAAAGGGGTTTTCAGATTAAATTAATTTCAATAGCATGTTTTCTGCCATTTATTGCGTTCCTGATATTTTTACATATTAAAAAAGTCATCAGCCGAGAGATTGTTAACGATGGCGTTGATGAGGCCGATAAGTTTAAATGTTTTCTCCCAAAGTTAAGTCACCGTTGAACAGACGGTTATTTTAAAGAAACTCAGAGTATACTGGAGCAAACAAGCACACATTTAAACACACATGAAACACAACAAACACACATTAAAAAACGTGTCATAAAAGAGCAAAAAAACTCTGAACTTGAATCCATCATGATTTCTTAATAAATCAGTTAATTCATTATCAATATAAAATGTTAAAAGATCATTTTTCAGCACTCTAATTGACGTTTTGAGGAATATTCAATAAAAAAAAAACCCTGAAATGTAAATAAATAAAAGTAGAAAACCAGTTAATATTCATGTTCGAACTTAAACTGTCAACTTTGTGTGACAAATAATCACTGATCAATAAATCATCATTCAGCTCTCATGAACTTTATCTCGAATTCTCAGAAAAAAACATGTATTCAGACTCGTGTGATAAATGAAACTGAACCTGTGACACAGTGATGCACAATAAGAAATAAACTTGATTCGACGATGACAAAACAGCAGGAAGGAAACGACCTGAGGGCGGAGTTTCCTCAAAGTCAGCGTGTTCGCCGCCGTGTCGCCCTGCTTTCAAACATTTCAATTAAACTTCAGCACCAGGCAGGTTTCATGTTGTTGTTCTGGTGCGACAGGAGCTCACTTCCTCTAATTATTTCCAACAGCAATCGCTCCTTGTATTTTCATTCATTTATTTATTTATTCCCCCCCTCTGTCACTCTTCGCCTCCTCTCGAGTGAATCCAGCTATCGTCCTTGTTCCTTCAGAGGCAAACAAGCTAAACCCGCTTTAAATATTCAACGCATTATGTAAGATTACGCAAGAACGAGGGAGACCGGAGAAACATGAGGGAGATCATGGGAAGCGCTGAATATTTCAAGAGCGCCCTCACGCTTCACTTGCTCCAAGAAGTGGCTAAAAAGGATTGTAAGTCTCTCAGCGCTGTTTCTGACGCATGTAGGTAAAATATAAAACACATTACTGTGTGCTTTTCCTCTGTGAGATGAGATGTCCCTGGATATTTCACACGTTTACAGCAAAGATCAGTATATGATTATGTTGTACATAACTGAGAGTGAAATGATTCACTCTGGCAGAGAGATCGACTTTAAAAACAACGCAAAAAAAAAAAAGCTGGTACATAAAACTTTAGATTTACAGGCCTTCTTCTGGTTAAACTTTGACCTCCTGTATTTAAATTCATTCAATACATTTAATATCTCTAAAAATAGAAGAATTGAGCCTATAAAATGTTTTATTAAGTATTATCCTTTCCAAAATGCCGTAATTAGCTTTGCTGTCGCTGTCTGTCATCCTTTAATAAGTTAGAATCACTTTTTCAGACGTCGCCAGTCTCATTTTGGACTCATTTTTTCATCCCTCACATTAACGTGCACTCTTTCATTACCACTAAATGTGCACTTTGTGAAATTAAAGACCTCATTTCCATAATGCCATGTGTTGATTTTCAGGAGCGACTCCTTCAGGTGATCATTTGGAGCCTGTTAAAAATATAGACGAGCTGTGAAGTCACCTCCTCTTAAATACAGACACCCGCCGTCCCTTAAATCACTTTTTCTACCCACAGCTCACTCTGCAGCAGCTGGCGAGTCAACATATATTCAGTCTGAACATTAATTAGGTGACGTTTTCTATAACTTCAGAGTTCAGGGATGGTCGAGCTGTCATGTATAAGAGTAAACTTTGGGTGTGAGATTTATTTCTTACGATACAATTACTGGATTTGCTGTTGAAGGTGAAGGAAACCTGCACAACTTTCACACAGATTTCACACTTTGATGAACTTTGACATCCAAAATTGCACCGTTAATGAACAAAAAAGACCTCAGAAAGTCAGCCGGACCTGATTTGAGGTTTCTGATGTTTCATATTCTTCAGCTCATCTTTTCAGGTGAGAGGTGAAACATCTTCGAGACCCTCAAGAAAGTCCAGCACACCTTCTTCAAACTGTTAAAAATGAGCTGGATGACTGAAAATCTTCACAGAAGCGTGGATGAAGCTGTTGTATCAGTCACATGATTTGGAGCGATGAGCACATAAATAAAATAACACACAGTAAAATCCACATACGTGAAATATTATTCCGATTTTGAAGAGCATAAACAGCCTCAAGAAACAAAACCTCAAACAAAGATATATGTAACATACAAAAAGTAGTTTTCCTTCCTCAGTTGTGTCTGAATTTAAAGAAAAATCAATGTCCTGAACCAGAAGCTTCAGAGTTTGTCATGTTATGCTCCTTCACAGGATCTCTAACACACCTTTGGCCCGGAGGCCCCCGATGGAGAGGATCCACACGTCAGGAGGATCGGACTGATCTTCCATAAAGCCTCGCCTTCGTCTCTCTCTCTCTCTCTCTTTGCTCTGATCCTCCCCCACAACGGCTGACTTTGAAAATGGAGAGAGATGGAGGCTGGGTAAGGAGCTGCTCACAGTCAGCGAGCTAAATGACACGAACGCTTTGAAACCGGCGCTCACACAGTTTCTCACTCAGGCTTCAAAGAGCAGGAGAGAGAGAGGGAGAGGGAGAGAGAGAGAGAGAGAGAGGGAGAGGAAAAGGGGAAACAAATGAAGAGTTTCCAGGTAGGAGAGAAATCGCACTCTGACCTCTGCTGTGAGTTTCAACATGCTGCACTAACTGGTGATTAAAGGTCTCTTCAGCCGCTCTGAACAGGAGGAACAAACATTACGATGTTATTTCTTTTGTGTGCATTACTATAAATCATGTATGTTTGAGGCATGAGCTCTCTCTGTCTCTGATTAAGTCTTAAAACCACTTAGTAACCCTGTCCGATCAAAGTGAACGTCTTAAAATGTCAAAATCTAAACTCAAAACATCATCCAGACAGATGCTGATGATCTACGAGCAGTGTTAGTGTTCATCTGGAGGGAAACTGACAGATGACTTTGTGTGTTAGCAGATGATTATTAAGTCAAACACTTTGGTTTGGCAAGTTTAAAGAGTAAATTAGAGTAAATAAAGTTGTGGTCTACCGTTTTATGTCATTATAGGATTAAATACTGTTTGAGCAACATTTCTTTGAATTAGTGGGTGCCATCCTGAAAAAATCATGTGCAAATTGTATAAAACATCCATCCTGCACCGCTCAGAAACAGAAATAACAACTTTTAGATCCGATCCTGATAAACCTGCATCGTCACTGTTGATTAACGTGAGGAAATGCATCAGAAAACTTTTTAAAAACTTAATAAAAAGCAAGACATAATCCATTAAAATAAGTTTTTGCTCCTCATGTTTGCTCTTCAGCAGAGACACCTGCTGCATTTATCCCATCAGGCCACTGTCTGACACGTTACAGTCACTCTGACAGGAAACGATGAGGCCTCCATCTGACAGCAGCGCACATCTGTAATTACGGCACGCCGACTCTTTTATCTCAGCCGCTGGCTTTGATGGGACTGAAGGGCTGAAAATAACAGCTGAAACAAAAGTTTTATTTTCCTTCATTGTGTTCAGCTGCTTCTCTGCCTCTGCATGACGTGAAGCTCTGCAGCCTTCAGTCACCACGAAAAGGACGGAGTGTGTGTGTGTGTGTGTGTGTGTGTGTGTGTGTGTGTGTGTGTGTGTGTGTTGTGCTGGTTCTGATTCGCCCCACATATTAAAGGTCAGAGCTTCTACTCCTGAGCATTTTAACATTTCTGACAGACAGACCTGGTCTTGCAAGTGTTTCCAAATAAAAATACAAATGTCAAAAGTCATAAGTGTCGCCATATTTGAATGTAAGGGAGACAAAAGTGTGTGTGTGTGTGTGTGTGTGTGTGTAAACAAATAGAGATTGAATTAAACTAGTTACAGTCTTTACAGCTCGAGTATTGAAGGTGCACTCGTCAAACTTGTTTATGAACAACTGATAGAAAATACATCTTTTTATTAACAAATTGAGCAAATTCTTCTGTAAAGCTGCATAAATGTTGACACTGTATTTGTCATCAATATCTGCACATAACATCTAAAACTTAAATAAATTAAAAAAATATTAATCCTCCAACAAGCATCAGCAAGAAAAAAATCACATTTTCTATCACTAGTTTTTTTTATCTTCCCTCTGCTGCCAACTAGTCATGAAAACATGCTCTTTACACAATAACTACTCTATGAAATAGAAGTTTAGTCATTTCAGTCAAAAATTTGAACATTTCTTTTACTGATAAATCAGATGTGATGAAAGCTGAAATGTTTGGTGAATAAAACATCGTGTCAGCAGACGACCGTGCAACATGTTTTTACCTTGTTGACTAAATCGGACCGTTTAACTCCGTATCAGCATCAGGCCTCGTTTCATGTTCACGCTCCTGTTTCTGCACGCCGTCACATCTTATCCAGCCTTGTTGTGGCCTGAGTAAAGGTATTACCGGGTAAGAAACGACACTTGAACAGGTGTAAATCACAGCGCTGAGATTAAATCCTTGATTTACTGCCCCTCCACCCCACGAGAGGGAGGGTGAGGAGGACGAGGACGAGATAAAGACATCAATCATTTCTTCTTGGCGAGGCTTCGTCCCTCCATATTTGTCGTCTTTCTGGCGACGCTCGGTATTTTTTATGTGATAAAGAGGAGCGGAGTTACGACGCAGAGCGAGTTATCTTTTCACAGCGTTTCTGCCGCCTGCTGAAGCTGAAAACAAACCTGCCAGAGTGAAGCAACACAATAAAGTTAGCCAGGCAGTTAAACGAGGAGCTGCAGGTCGCTGTAAAGCTCAGGAAGTCTGACTCTCTGCAGGTTCTCCACATCGTCGTCTCAAGAAACTGTCTTCACTTTTGGTTTCTGTGATTTATTTTTTTCTTTGCACATACAAGAGAAGGAGACTTCTGCAGCTTTTACACTTCCAGACACACGTGACTTCACATTGTGAGACACAAACACCAACTATGAGAGAAATTTAGGATCCAATTTCCACAATGGTGCCTTAAGAGTATAAATCAATTGTTTAATCTGTAAAATTTCAAGAAACTGTGAAAATGTTGATAGTCAAAATGCTTCTTGTGTCTGCAAACCCAAAGATATCCATTTCACAAGGATGTGAAACTGAGAAAAACTACACATTTATTCATCGTTGCTCAAAAAACGCACATTTTGACCATCTCTTTTGTTTAAAGTCATAATCTCAAAGATTTTCACTTCAATAAACATATTTTAAGTCTTTATCTGCTACTGAATAGAATAACACACTGACTCATCGCCTGCAGCGTTCACACATCGTATCGACTTTCTCTGAACAATCGTGAGCAGCACGGTTTGGCTTTCAACACAGACTCGCTCTTCAGCTCACCTGAGTGTGACGCAGCGTGGATTTGATCTGTTAGCACTGTAAGTAAACAGTCTGTAATGGACGAACAAAGAAAAAGATCGACGACTACAGACGATGAATCCGAAGCAAGTTCAAAAAACACACCTGCGATCGCTGATTACCGCCTCAGGTGCCACGAAAGACAACAGAATGACTTTATATTTACTAAAGAGACTAAATGTAAAGCCACCATGGGTCTAATGCATTTTTGGTTCAAACAGAGAGGCCATTACCTGACTCATATCGTGTGAAATATGGCGGCTCCTTCTTTAAGTGGAGGTGAAATGAAAACTTCAGCTTTTCCGCAGTTAATTCTTTAATAGTCTTTTTAATGGCCTTTATTTCCTGCCTGTGGTATGAACACAGTCTGTTTCATAATTCAGATCCGGCGGCGGATAGTAGATCCATCACTGATATATAACCCAAATTTCACACATGGATCCTTAAAATAAGTCTGCCCCAGTAATGATGTCTCGCGCTCCAGAGACAAAGAGGCTGAAACGCTGCTGAAACTGTGCCAGGTGCTTCCAGTGTTTTCAAATCATGAATCACTTCACAGAGCAGACGAGCCTGGACGGTCGAACGAGAGGCGAAGGCACGATTAAACACACTCAAAAACGAGAAGATGTTCAGAATATTTTTAACAGCTCATCACTAGTCTGTCACACACACCATCCTGCTGCTGCAAGTACTCACCAGGATACCAAATCTGGATTCCTCCGCCGCTGGAAATAGTTCCCAACAAATGCACAATTTATGCTTGAGAAACAGTTGATAGTGGGTTTTTTTTTTTTACAAAGAAAAACTATATATTTGTGAAGTGTTTTAAAGATTTAAGTGGACTTGAGGCTGATATCCAAAAAGAAATGATTAAGAAATTATTATTAAAATAACACATTATTTTCGTCTTTTCATTGGATTTGTTGACACTAAAACAC
>JAVQJZ010237870.1:0-10918 GCA_036025355.1 Leiopotherapon unicolor
CCAAGATGAGGGACCAAAAGTAAATACTGATGTGATCTGACTGACTGAAGAAAGTGCAAGCAAGTGATGTTTACTTGTTGTTTGATCTCACAGAGGGAAACATGACCCTGTTTCCTCCCCAGGCTGAAATTAAATTCAGCAAGCAGCATACCCGACTATTACATTAAAGAAGGGAGCAAAATCATTCTGTGCAACGTGCATGTGCTTGGAAACATGATGAATGAGTCCAACTGTTGGCGTTTCATCCATGTTAGGAACATTTTCGGTGTATATTATCCACTGCCAGTGGCGAGCTGAACAAAGGTTAATTGTTCCTGGACTCGGTTTTTCACAAAAATGAAAAAAAAATATTGAGAGCAAATAAGCTCAACAATTGATAACGCATTTCATTTGGTCATTTGTGTTGTATTCAGCCCCTGCAGCTATGTTAAAGTAATTCTCACTCGAGCATATTGTAATTCTGAAGCCACATGCTGCTGCACTCAAAGCTTTTTCTCTCACCTGGCAGGCTTTAATCACTCATCTGTTTCCAGCAGTGGAGAGCATGCAGCTTGAATCAGCAACACATCAGAGGAAAAGTCAGTAATTTAATTTACCTTCTCAGGAGATTTTATCTTTTTTTTCTCCACCAACATGTCACTGATACATACTGCATAGCGAGGATCCCTTCGTATCACGTTCCCCATGCCACTTCTGTCCCGCACAAAGAAGCACCTTGAACAATCCATACGGAAAGTGTGCCAAGAAACTGCTTATTTTCCTTTTTATTACCCGGTTCCTGTCCTGCATCAGTACATTTTTGAACATCACTCTAATTAAAACACTTCTTACCAGAAAGAGGGTGTACCTTCTGCCTGACCTTGATCTGCACCAAACAGCTGCAAGGAGAATTTTCCTAAAACATGCCAGATGCCTGATGCAGTATAGTGAAGACATCAATCATATCTTATATTATTATTATAATGATTATAATTTATTTTAGTCATTATTATTCCAATGCTGTTGTTAATATGGGCTGTTTTTCATCTCCTCTTTTTGATGCTTTCAAGGACTATCTGACTTCTGATCAAAAACAAGAAACATCTAAATTCACATAATTTCTCTCAAAGTCTTGATGTTAGTTGGATGTCTCTATGTCTACAAAATCGAAGGATAAGAGAGAACGCACCTTTAAAGGACACTGAAAATGGCATTTCCGCATGACCAGTGCTTTTTCACATGGACCTCCCATCAGTTTAGGTGTTTGCTTCATTGCCTCCACCCAGTCCATTTACACTAAGTTGCCCTCGTTACGGGGCAGCTCTTGTGGAAATTAAGTGAACACCGGCAGAGGATATTAGCTCCTGCTGGGTTGAGGAACTATGCATGAGCTGCACTTAAATGAAATTCATGTGGCTGATTATGTCTGTGGCTAATTACATCTGTGTGTTTGTGTTTGGGTGCTGTTTATGTTATTTTCCCATAATGCATAAGTAGATGAGTCAACGTGTTTACTAATGGTAATTAAAACTATTGTTTCCATACTAGGTGATTTTCTGCAAATCACATTTGCAATATGGCTAATGCAGTTTCGACTTCTCCAATGTCATCCTGCTCTGTTCATTCTATTGGAACCTAATTTTAAGATAACAGAGTTTGTCTGGCTATATCCACTGTGGTGCTACGGTGCCACTGTGGTACCATCCCAGCACTGAACAGCAGAAAATGTTAACAACTAGCAGATGAAACAAGCCGCAAAACTGAACTAAAAGAGAAGGGATTATCATAGTTTAGTCATCCAGTGAAAGTTCAAATGAAGAGTGATGTTTAAATGTGTACGGACACCAACAACTTTATTAGCTGATGATATGTGGCTTCTGTGTATCTGGCAGCTTGTCTTAGTGTTTTTCAGTGTTAAAGGGCCATGCAGTCTCGAAATAAATGAACAATTTGCTCAGTTAAAACTTTTCGCTACTGATATTTTCTTCAGGAGTTTTCTAATCTTGCTTCGTCTCAAGGGGAATTACATCTTCTTTGTTTCATTAAGACCGTACCTTTCCACTTTAACAGCAGGATTAGTGACCCTAATGGCAGTAACATTTAGCTACCGTGCCATTAATTACACCAAACTACACACCCACTGTGTTAAATATTTAAATAATTACTCTCATTAGCTCAAAATACCATGTGGCTCCTTAGCCCTAATTTGGTGAGAGATAACAACTTCGGCTCTCTCCTGGCAGCGACTGTGGGCAAACACATTTCTTTGAAGTTAATGACACAGATCACTCGTCAGACTCCTGTTTCAGCCTTCTGACCACATTTTATCTCCAAATTATACTCTGTTTAGAGGCTCTCAGGAATCATATTGCAAATATTACCTCTATTCCCAGAGAACTGTATCATCTCCTGTCATGCCCACATAATTTATTATTTCAAATTATATGGATGTCTTTTCTTCTTTTGCGCAAAGGCTGTATTGTAAACACTGTGTAGCTACCCACTGCTGCTTGAAGCTAAACAAATATTCGTTCAGTCTTATTTTATTAGAGTATTTTCATTTAATTTTCCCACTGACAGTTACTTTCAAAGGCACAAGCAACCACCTGCTGGGTCATGTGTACAAGGGCAGTAATGATGTAACCACCAGTGTTTTGGTTGATAAATCCACAACACGTGATGCACGAAGGAGTTGGGCGTCGCGGCATTGCTGTGTGATTGTGCATCCAGCCAACAAGAAAAATAAATACAAACACAAAAAAGGCTGCTGAAAGACTCATTGTTCTGTTGAATACACAGCTAAACAAAACAAAAGCATTAACCACTAAAGGCGGAATATAAGAGGAAGAAAAACAGCAATACATCTGAAGGTCAAAAGCCACCAAACTAACTTGACTGACTGGCTGAATTAAGTAGTGTTACTGAAATACAACATGGAATAAAATCCATTCACAAACCTGTCTATAGCCAACCAGCATGTATTTCTGAGTCCTTTGAGATTTAAAACAGGCCCAGTAGGTCTCCCAGTTACCTCCGTTATACCTGGAGGGCAGTCAGCAGAGGTCTATAGAAGTCTGTCTGTGAGAAGTCTGTGACACACACAGCTGTTTCCCGCAGTAGCCTGGTGATTTGGATGGGGCCTCAGAGAAATGATTGGTGGGACTGAGGAGTTGTGTTGCCAGAATGTTCAGTGATTTGGAGAGGAAAGTAATTTTTCATGCAACTGTGTGTGTCCAGGGCTCCCCACTTCAATGTCACCGTCTCCGGAATTGCAGGTCGCAGTGTAGAAAAACAGGAGAAATGCAGCATTGAGTTTTATGTGCACCGCTTTGCTCTGATTTAAAGACACTTATTAAGAGGACATTTTAAGTCCTGTAGGGGCTTTAATCGAGGTAAACAGTGAATCAGCTTGCTCAGTGACAATATGCTTTGATGCAGCCCTTTCAAATTAAAGGCTGCAGATCAAACATACCACCAGTCATGCTGCCTTGAAAGGGGCTCAATCAATCGAACGGGAATGCCTTCATGGAGTCTGAAAGAAACTCTTGATGACAGACACCAGCAACAATTATTCATCCATTTTAAACTCAGCACAGATTCCTTTTGGCATTTATTGCCATCGTCACATCAAACCTAAATTGTTGATGTGGATCCAAATACGTGCACCGGTTGGAGACGCTCTCTAATTCACTGCGCACTAGATAAAGGCGTGAGTGGATGCTTTTTCCTATAATTACCAAAAATGTCTAATCAGAGTGTTTTTTCACATTTTTTGTATGTCATGCAGCAGTATATAAAACCATCAAAGTGGGAGTTGCGGTGGGAAAGTAAACCCTGTAAAAGTATTGGGATAAAGTTGTAATGAGTGTATGCAATGATTAAATCAATCCCAGCATCACTTTTTAGAAGTCATGCCAACCCTCTGCTCTCATGTGTGTCCGACAGATGGAGAGACGTGGGAAACACTGCCTCCTCTTTCCAGCCAGGTAGAAGCCTTTTCAGTTCTCCCTGTGTTACAAAAACTACTTACGAAAACTACTCTAAGTCTGTTAAGCAGCGTTTAGGGCATTTTCAGTTTTAGGCTTCTATACTTCTTTTATTATGAGTTCAATTCCGGGGAGTTTCATCTTAAAAATGACTTCATGTCAGGTTCAGCGTAGGGGCACATAAACCTGTTGCACGCAGACAGGAGACAGATGTACAGAGCTACAGATGTGTGCAAGAAAGACTCTGATCATCAAAGTAGTAGATGGATAGATACTGTCAGTCAAGTTATCCAAACAAGCATCCCTCTCCACTCAGAAATGCTCTCTTCTTATTGTTACTTCCCTTGGATGTTTGACCTTCACTCTGTACAATGATGTTTGCTCAGAGTTTGACACCAGAAGGCTGTTTCCAGACTCAACTGCAGAGGGAGGAAGGCTCTCTGTTTCTCTCACCCTAAGTGTGAGTTTAAGGTGTGTACGCACATGCATGTTTCTGTGTCGTCATGACTTCTCTGGTCATTCATTGTTTAACCTCAAAGCCTGTAGCAGGCATACGCTACCAGGCTGTACAGTAAAGTGGAAAACACATACATATTCATAAATAAATAAAGTTGAAAGAATAAAGTTGATCACTGAAAGCAGTGCTGTTGACATAACAGGTACACAAGAAAACACCCAAATGTGTGAAATTACAGCAATTAAAGCTGGCTGACACAATTTAGCACGGTAACAGTAAAATAACCGATGAACAAAATTCAGTGTTTAGTGTGAGAGTGAGCGGTGAGTTATCCACTTCATGTCACTTGTTAATGCGACACCTGTAGTTAAGCGAGCACGATGAAACAAACAACAATGTACCACCTCTGACCCCATTTGTACCAGTGAACGCCTGAGCCGGTTCCATCAAAAGTCAGCCCTCGGGGGTCATCTCACCAGCTAATACTTGTATCTGCGCGAGGCAGGTAGGCAGAGCTGACGGCGGCATGGAGCGCGCCCCCAGCTGTGCCACGCATGAAGCGGCCCGGTCAGGCTTGAAACGAGGACACAGGTCGATGAGGGAGAACAGTGGTGCTGCAAAGTGGACATGACAGTAGTTTAGCCCACTCGGGGTAACAGGAACCACATCAGGCTTTTGTGAAATGCTGGTCAGTGAGAGTGAGTCACTAATAATTAGACACGTATTAACAATTAGCGCATTTATTATTTACTATTTTACATTAATTCTTCACATGGAGCTACAATTTCTGTGGTCTGCTGTGACAAATTGTGCTAAAAAATTTATTTAGAGTCAGCCTTATGCTAAATTCTTTATTTAGTCATATCATCCAATGCAATTGCCTAAAAATGATGTGCTTTATTATAATGATGTTTCAATATGTGTTGCTTTTCTGTCCCTGAGTGTCTCTTTCCACTTTAAGTTCAAGAAAAAAAAAAGATGGGGGTCTTTTGCGGTATTGCTTTCTGTCATCTAACTTCCACCTCCAAATTAGATGGGCGCAGCAGATGAAAACAGCTTAACAGGCAGATAGACCTGCAAATGAATGAGAGTCGCCGTGCCCTCGTACGGCGCCTAGTTTAGTCATCTATTTTGCATCTCCCCCGAGCTGTCAGTCACACAATCAGCTTTCTCACAACTCTCCTCCTTCACAACAACACTTGGCAAGCTTGTTGTCCTGACTGGGCCAAACCGCTTGTGTCTCTGAGATTGTACTCGTGGCGTGACAGATGCAGCTACCCGTTTTTTTGTAAGAAGGGAGAGAGAGAGAGAGTGACTGAATGTCAGAGGGTTGACTCTCTTTTGGGTGACTGTGACACTTTAGTAAATTACAGATACTGTTGCTGTTTGTGTGGGTGTGTTTACAGTACACACGCGCTACTCTGGGGGTGCCGATATCCTATAGATCTTTATTCTGAGTTTTCATTTTCAGCATGCGTCTGTGTTGCCAGCCTCCTTTTTATCTGCACAACCTAAGTCTGTAACTAGACTGCAGAAGTATCGTCATGCAGTATTTCTTGTGCGCTGAATAAATCTGCTAATATTGCAGATAATGGAGCCTATTAAAAGCTACCGAACAGTATCAGGGTGTGCTGGTTCTTATCTCTCATCACCCTACCCATAATGACTAGGTAATTAATGAGGAAAATAATGTAGCAACACCAGGAAAAAAACAACAAAATTGAAAGTTACTGTGTAATTTTAAGACAATGTGGCTATCAGTCAGTGAATGAAGCTGTTTTCCCTGTTTGCTGAATTCATGCAAGGGCACTGGGTTTTGTTCAGAGTAAAAGCAAGGAGCAGATCCACGCTGGCTCACTGGAGCTTATCTTCAGATGGCCTTGAAGAGAGAGCTCGCGTTTTTAGAACATTTCAAGACAAAAGAAGATGATTTCTTTGTTGCACGTAATGACAGGCTGACACTGTTAACGCAGGCTGTCAATCACCGCACGTACATACATGCACGCTCCGACACACACTCTCAAAAACATACCCCACTGTGCCTGTACTGTATATCTAAATATACGCTCATGCAGAGACAAAATGATTATTTTCAGATGCACAAGTTAGAAGTGCCGTGGCATAGAGCGCACAGAAGTGCAGCTGTAATTATCATCTATCTATTTGTGCAAAGTAATCTGCATATTAAGTACTGTTGGATTTTCTTCCAAATTCATTCAAGGGTAAACGGGAATGAGTGCGGAATTGCACCATAACACAGAGGAAGGCAATCTTGTTGTCTATAAAGTCTCAAATGGCATTCAAGAAACAAATACTCGTCATTGGTCCACTTCACGGTGGCAAAGCAATTTGTTCAGGAAAAGCTGTGAAACCATTTGTATTTTAAACGTATTTTGCTGCCACAGCAGCATAATGAACTGTACCCGACTCTTCTCGGCAAAGAGCTTTATTAAAGTGTTTTGGTGAAACTTCACTTTAGGAAGTCATTTTCTTGTACCGAGCCTGAAAATCAATTTTAAAACCTTTTCTAACAGGCCAGGACTGCTGTTTTCAACTCCAGGTCTGGCACAGGGAAAGCAAACAGAAGTCTGATCTCCCACAAACTGTGTCTACAGAAAAAAAAAAACATGAGGCAAACATCATTTATAAAGAAATAAAGCTTCAAAACACATGCTATGTTTGACAATAATACAAAGGCCTCTTTGTGTCAGGATGCTTAATGAACAGTGGAAATATCATTTTCTTATTTTTATTTCTTGTACAGTAAAAGCATCACACCAAACAAAGAGCTCCTAGGTGACTCAGTGTGGCTAAGGGATGGCCAGTGCCCACACTTTGAATGAAGTAGTGAAACAATACTCAGCATATGCCTCTGCACTGCTCTTGAGTTTCACCTACATGTATACTGAATAAGCTGCTCAATATTGTAAGGATGATGAAAATGTTCAACCACAATTTCATCTAAATTGTGCATTTGATGCCACACAATTTTTATGTGTATTACATTATAAGATGCCAGTAGGGGTTACCTCCGTGGAGAACCCTTTATGTCAAGAATGGGCTTTGTAAGTTGTCGTGGTTAATTGAATTAGCTGGCACTTTGCCATATGTTATGGCTAAGTGAGCTGAAATCTCCCGTCTCATTCAGTCATCGTGCAGCCTCGCTGCCCCGCTCACCCACCCGCCTACCCCTGGACATACCGCCCGGGAATCGAACGGTCTCAGTGGGGACCTGACAGTCAGAGTTTGGCTGTCTGTGCTCCATCACCACATTAAGTAAAAGTACTGTACTTCTTGTGTTTCTATAGCAACAGTTCCCACTCATGTCTTCAGGATACTGAGCAATGCGGAGAGTGAAGGAGGAGCTGCAATGACAGTCGTTCCTGAGCGTTTAGATTTAATCATGCAGCCTGTTGGTAAATTAATGGTGCTCCAATATTAAACATAAAAAAAATACAGTGATATTTTTGCATTGAAGCAGCTAAAACATATTAATTCTGTCTGATCCTGTATGACTTTAATGTTCATAATCATTTTCATGCCAATTATTCCAAAAAAAAGTTACCCACCAAGTTGAGTTTGAAAAGCCCCTGAAACTGCATTTACATAATAAAAAAAGATAATCATGAGGCAATGGAGTACGTTACTGGACTGACCCTAATTAAAAGAGAAGAAGCCGCATTGATAAATTGATCAGCTTGAAATAAGAGCCACAGATCCAGGCTAGTAGGGAATGGATAGAGTGAATTTCAAAGACATGAATATGTCTGCTGCTCAAAAATTATTCACTGCATCTGCAGTGATTTTTACTGCTGTGTAGGTGTACTTGTCCTTGGTTGTATCTTTACCTTGTGCCTTTTAATTAAGTGTTTTTCCCTTTCTGATCTCTGTCCCTCCCCGGTCCTGTCTCTCACAGTCTCACAGGTTCCCTCCTCCTCTCTCTTTCTCCTCCCCAGGTGTTGATGAGTGACAGAGGTGATGTGATGGCAGAGGTAGCGGACAGGACAGATCAGAGCAGACTGTCTGCTGCACACTGAAACAACTGGATGCAACACGTTAGAGCCTAGACAGGTAGGATTGGATTTCTTCTTTTGGAGTTTTAGCAAACTTATGCAGGGAAAAACAGATTTTCAGAGGATTGTAAAACCTTTAACAGGGCCTTGAAGTAGTTTGTTATCATTAAAAGTACATTTAAAAAGAAAAGAAAAAGCTTTCTGTTCCTCCATTTTGACATGTTTTATGTATGAAGAGCGAAACACAAAATCACTGGCTATGAATGTTTGAATCCAGAAGGAGATAGGAACAATTCTGGCAGCGAGTGAATTTTAAAGCACTAAAACTTTCACTGGCTGATTTAATTCCATGCCAGAATATAAACTTCAAATAATATAACACAGCGGGTCTCACTCTAAATTATTTGACTTCTTTTGAAAGAGGATTTCAGAAAACACAATTTCCCTGAGCTTCCCATTTTTTTTCTAATATACAACTCTTTTTCCACTCTACTTGCAGAATGGATTTTCCCAATTGCACTGACGGGGTTTTTGCCACAAGCAGCAGTGGTAATGACTCCCTGGAGACCACTAAACTCCCTCCCAGTAAGGTCCTGCTCACAGTGACTCTGTCTGTACTGGCCATCCTCACTACATTCTTCAACTGCCTGGTGATCACAGCCATTGCAGTCACCCGCAAGTTGCACCACCCGGCCAACTACCTCATCTGCTCATTAGCAGTGACCGACCTGCTGGTGGCTGTGCTGGTTATGCCCTTCAGTATCATGTACATCCAGAAAGAGAAGTGGGTGATGGGCCAGGTGGTGTGCACCATGTGGTTAAGTGTGGATATCACCTGCTGCACGTGCTCCATCCTTCACCTCGCTGCGATTGCCATTGACCGCTACCGGGCCATTACCGATGCGGTGGAGTACTCTCACAAGCGCACGGGGGCCCGGGCGGGGGCGATGGTGGCGGTGGTGTGGCTCCTGTCCATCCTCATCTCACTGCCCCCTCTGCTGTGGCGGTACTACAGCGGGGACGCGGAGCATGAGGACCAGTGCATCATGCTCCACCATCACATGGCCTTCACCTTGTACTCCACCCTCGGTGCGTTTTACATCCCCCTGCTGCTCATCCTCATCCTCTACTACAAAATCTACCGGGCCGCTCAGACCCTCTACATGCGGAGGGAGGCCAGCAGGGCCAGCCGTCACTCATGTATGACCAACGGCAGCATGATCCCGTCGTCCTACCCGGCTGGAGATGGCGACGTCGATGGGGGGCCTCGAAGTCCGGAGCCCATAAGCCCACCGGAGAAGTCTTTCTCCGAACCCTCGACGGAGGAGCCTCCACGTGAACGGGTGCGCGTGTCGGTGAAGGCTTTCAAGTGCAAGTCACGCCGGCACGAGTCACGCAGTGAGTCACGTCGGAGCCAGCTTTACCAAGGACCACGGATCTCAGGCTCCCGGGAGCGCAAAGCGGCATCCACGTTGGGGTTGATAATAGGAGCCTTCATCATCTGCTGGCTGCCCTTTTTTGTCAAGGAGGTGATCGTCAACACCTGCGGTTCTTGCAGCACTTCGATGGAAATGGCTGACTTTCTGACGTGGTTGGGATACCTCAACTCGCTCATCAACCCCCTCATCTACACCATATTTAATGAAGACTTCAAAAAAGCTTTTCAAAGACTCGTTAGGTGTAGTCATTACCTCTGATGGTTACAGTTATGCATGATAACCTCCATAGAGTACACACATACACATGTAACCAGAAGGGAAGAGGCTGGAGGTCAGAAAATACTGACTGAACACTGGCTCGATGTGCCTGTGAGGGAATAATCTCAGCGGGGAAAAGGACCGATACCCATTTCCAGACACTTCACCAGGCACTCCAACAGCCTAAATGGCATCAGCTCAGCAACGAGCTTTGAGCTCCACATTGAAATCCAAGTCTTGCTATTAATAGAACAGCCTGAGATTCCTTTGATGTTAATTGGTGTGTTTGAAGGGACACTGACATGTTGGTTTTTAGATAATGGGCTATCGCTGACCTTTATGAGTTCTAGATTCTGAGCATTAGTGATCAGCCCCATTTCAAGGTCTCAAAATAGCTGACCATTAGGTCCGTCCATCTAATGACGTCCTCGCTGTCTAGTCCATGCCGCTGGCTGAAAATACAGGATATGTGTAAAATACCACAGCATACCAAGCTGTGACCCTCTGTGGCCATGATGTTAAGAAGGGGGATTTTTATCTAAATGGCAGACTGTCAAAGTGATTGTTAACAGGGATAGTTGATTCATGTGGAACGTCTTCAGCCACATAAGACATCCCAGCAAGTATAACATATTGATTTGTGGATTGTGAAACCTTCTTGTGAGATATAGGCTTAAATTATTTGACAATCCGAAAGAGGGACGCTATAACATGCCTTTCATAAAATATAAAACGCTGAACATATCATGTCTTAAATGTTTAAGATTAATAGCTAAGGATACCTTC
>JAVQJZ010237893.1:0-11703 GCA_036025355.1 Leiopotherapon unicolor
TTCATAAAAATGCTATTTAAAAACTATATTCTAATGCATCGTGATATATGCAGCATTTTCATATATATATATATACACACACACACACACACACACACAAATATTTATAATTATATTAAACAGACAAAACTAAATCATCAGACTGGAGAGACTCCAGCCAGTGTTCAGC
Organism: Leiopotherapon unicolor; assembly: GCA_036025355.1. Lineage (NCBI taxonomy): Eukaryota > Metazoa > Chordata > Actinopteri > Centrarchiformes > Terapontidae > Leiopotherapon > Leiopotherapon unicolor. The sequence continues at coordinate 170 of JAVQJZ010237893.1, forward strand.
TCGATCAATGATATTCATAGATTATCAAAACAAAACAGAAAAAAGATCCTGCACCAAAAACCAAAGCAGAGCCTGAGCTGCTTCACTCTGTAAAAAAAGCACTGCGAGTCCCGCACACGTTCGCCCAGAAATGACTAACCGACCCACAAACCACTGCTGCACAGCGTCTGCAGTAACACACTGTGCTCCTTCCTGTCAAACTTTCATGCTTTTAAAAAACTTTTTACACATATTTCTAAAACTATATTTCATCACTGTTCGCTCTATGCAGACAGTTGCCCCAAAAACTGTGCTGCATCAATAAACTTTACACTGCTGATATAAACGTGTCTTCAGGTGAGTTGCAGGTTAGAGAGGAAGATGAGGAAGACAGGAAGTCATGACCGCCACAGCTTTACCATCCCTACCTCATAGACACACACTTACACACTATATACTGTGTATCTATACTCGGCATACACCTCAGCTGTGTTGTGTGCAATCAGAGGTGACAGCCTCGCACTTTCCTCTGGTGTTCCTCTCGCTCTTAGAAAGCACAGAGATGATCTTTCTCAGAAGTAAAGGTCAACAGACATATGACAGTTCAGAGATCTGCGGCAGCTTGTGGAAAGAAGCTCCATCAATGGAGACGGATTTAACCCTTGGCGACGGAGTGGAGACGGGCAGGATGTGCTCCGAGAGGCCCGACGCAGAACGACGACGAAGCCGTACTTTGGCGGGCAGATGTCAGCCAAGATGAGTGACGGGTGGAAAGCCAAAGTGACTGAGTGAGCGCTGGTGGTGACGGGGTAAATCATGCCAACACAGGTAATGCTGGGAGACAGGGAGGTGCTGCGACAGAGCAAAGTACACACTCAGCAGTCACGAGCAGAGGGGGAGCGGAGATGTAGTGGTTTTAAAATGCATGAGATGCAGCAAAGGGGTGAGGTGGGGTGAGGTGGAGGGCTAGACATGAAATCTTGCATCTTGGAAACCTTCAGTGGGTCATGTTCTGACTTTGAAGAGAATATGTTTGTGATGAATGGCCACTTTTTCACGTTCCTTGAAACCAGGTACTCCGTCAACACATCTATTAATAGACCTTAATGTCAAAACATTAACATGTTCACACAATACACTTTTGACTGGAGCTGACAGAATCAGCTGGTCAACAACAGATTAACTACTTTATTGGCTGATTAATCATTTTGTCATATTTTAAGAAAAAGAATACATTTTTTTGAATATCTTTGGCTTTTGAAGTGTTGCTCAGACAAAACAAGACACTTACAGATGTCACCTTGAAATCTTTGGAAGCTGGAGGACATTTTTAAAGATTAAGTGACAAGTGAACTGGCAGATTAATTAATGATGAAAATAAATGTTAGCTGCAGCCCTACTTTTGACTTTCATGTGGTCTATTAATAGTTGTGCAAAGATCATTTCTGTTTTTCTATTAACAATCAATGTAATTTACTCCTTCGTACTCCTCCTCACCTTGCAATTAGGATTATTTGCTTTTATTTCTATTCTACGAAGAGCATCTTTTACTTTTAACTTGTTCGAAATTGCCCTTATCAACTCTCAGTCACTCAGTCAGCCCTGTGACCACCTGCAAAGACCCACCTGCCTTGTCCAGCCTCGTCTTATTACCCTCCACTAATGTGACCTGAATGTCTGACTGTGCCAGCGCCGGCACCTCACTGGCTGTCGAAAAGCAGCACCTGATCCAGCCTCTGACGGGACGAGAGCTGTCACTGACCTCACCCTGCTGGATTATGTGGGCACTGCCCATCACGGCCGGGCCTCCTCTGGTCCTCTACTGCCACCTTTCAGCCGCTCTCAGACCGAGGCGGGGCGACCGAGCGTCAGGCTGGCAGAGCTGCCAGGGCTCGCAGCGCTTCGACGCGGCCGCTGGCAGCCTCGCAGGCCCGCAACGCTGCTCCCTTGTGCTGCTCAAAAAGAGGTCATTTTAAGGACGGGGATTTGCGTGGCTGCATTTCAAAGTCCAGAAGAGGATCTTCAAGTGTACCAGAGGAGAGCAGATTAAATGTGTACATTTTGCAGCTTTTTATAGCCAACTCTTCCACTCAAACGTCATCCTGAGAATAATTTACAGATTACGTACACATGAACTTATAAAACCGGCCCAAACTTCTGCAGCTTAATGTGGACGACGGCCCCTTTAAAGATTTAAACAATATGAGCTGCTGCGAGTAGCTGGTTTCTTAATGATAGCGTAGTAACAGAAGTGAGCTGGCTGAGAGTGCACAGATAATGTATCAGAGGGAGAGATTGAGGAATTGAAGCCGCCCCTCGTTCTCCCCCCCACACCCCTCCCTCAGTGGCTGTAGTAGTACCCAGGAGTGCTGGCATGTCCTGGGCACCACAGAGAGCCCGACGACAGCCTTGTTGTTGTTTTGAACCCCCCCACTGAGCCATCGCGTGCTCGCAGCGAGGGAGGGAGGGCTGCCTCTAAGGCCGGGGGCAGAATCTGACAAGCAGGAGCCCGCGCAGCTCTCCCATTGGCTGAGCGGATCTACCCAACAGCTCGCTGTATCCATGGAGTCGAAAAAAATTTGGTGCCATTGAAAACATTGCAGCAGCCAATCGGAGACGAGCTCCGGGTGAGCAGCGAGTACAGTAGTAGTAGGACTTGAAAGCACATGAATATATTAATACAGATGAGGTAATGCGCCAAAAACAGCGGATTAGTTGGGGAGTGAAGTCAACTGGAGACGATGGAGAAATATTTAATTCCGCTACTGAGCACTTAGTGATTTAATGTGATTTGATTTCTGTGCAGCTCAGCAATTCACATTATTTTAATATTTTTAAATAAAAAAAAACAATGCTGGATTAAATAGCATGCTGATGAACATGAATAATTATATTCTAATTGCAGCTGATTATAATAATATATTTTTACACTTTTTTAATAAAAATGTCAAATTGTTGGACATACACAAGAAAAAAAAATCAACAAATATCTTGCAGATGGTGCAGGGAGGTTGAAGCCTATTTTGGTAAAGGCACCAAAACAGTGCCACGCCTATGCAGCAGCATGACCTCTGGATGGCACTGCCTGTAACCGTCTCCCAGCTCCATGCCTTCCCCTAAATAACGCACGCCGAGAAGCAGGGCACAGCTGAAACCAAGCACTGCGGCAGCGTCCTACAAAAACAGCTCGCGGGGGCTGATGGCTAATGTAAGGGAGAGATAGTGCTGACATTCCACTACTCGGCTGCAGCATGAGGATCCACGTGCCCTGCTGCTTTACTATGGAGGAAAAACAACGCCCTCCACTCTCCTCCCCTCCCCGACCGGGCTCGGAGCGTCACGTGGGCTCCGCCGTGGAGAGGCTGAGAGCTTGCCTGGGGTGTGGAAGGCGGAGAAGGGTGGTGGTGGTGGGGGGGATGGGGAGAGGCAGTAGTATCCGTGTGTGTTTAGGTCTGAGATTATGTGGGTGTGGAGAAGGAAAATACACTAATTTTTGTCTTTATAGGACATTTTAATAAAAAAAAAAAAAAAAAAAAAGAATGTAGGTGAGGATGCGTGCAGGATATTGTTGCGTGTGTGGGAGGGGAGGGATTGTGAGGCGTCACACTGCAGCAGAGGCAGCTTTAAACTTGACCTAGATTCCCCGGGTGACACGCCACATCGCATTAGCCCACTCGGCCAGACCTGGACCCGCCGGAGCTCGCTGACACTGGCCCGATTCGACAGGCAGAAAATGGGGGAGCACTTCCCAAATGGGGCTGGCATGCGTCCCCCCTCCTCCTCCTCCGCATCCTCCTCCTCTCACCTTCCCCCCACTCCACTTCTCCTCACCCCTGCCAATCCTACCCAGCTGACTAAAAATGGCTTATGGGGGCACATGGCAATGAGGGGGTGGAAGTAAAACGAGGTGGGGGGGGGTAATGCCATTTGTTTGTTTATGGGGGTGAACTTGATTATCTCGTAGCCACGCCTCTGAATTGTGGCGCCCGCGTAAACATCAACTAATGCCCCCCTCACCCAGATTCTGGCAAATCAAAACAAACCTCACAGGAAGACTGAAGCATTACGGTGATACTGGAGGTGACATCCAGTATCAGCTGTCTCATCTCACTCCTGGAAGGCAGCTAAAAATATACCCCCCCCACACACACACCAAAAAAAAAAAAAAAAAACCAATAAAGCAACAAATCACTGCAGCCACGAACGGAAACACATGAAACTCAGTTTGTCCAGAGAAGCAGATCAGAGGAGGATGAAAGCAGGAGCGCCTCATCCTCGGCTAAGCCCCTCTCTTTGGACAGCACCTGATGAAAGTTGGAAACCATGGCAACAGGCGCGTACACAAGAGTCAGCTAAAACGCTGGCTCCATTGAAATCGAGCTCTGTGAAGAGGCTCTCGGCGCCGCTCTTCAGTCGCGGCGATACAACACTTTACCCCCATCAAAAACACACAGAGGCGCTGACAGCCTGGACTCGTGTTAATTTCACTTCAATCAATTTAACTGAAGAAGAAAAGAAGAAAAAAACAACATCTCGAGTGAAGATGCTACTCCACATCCCCAAAAAAGAAATATTTAGTAATAGATGGATCTAAAGAGACCTTGTGTGGAGCCTGGTCCATCGTGTGTTTGTGCAAACTTCTTGTCTCCATCCTCTGAACATCTGCCTCCCTCCCCACCCTGCCCTTGAGAGTCCTCTGACTCCTTTCCTTAGATGTGTTAGGAAATCATCAAGGATTGGCATATTGACTCACTGTAGTCAGCCTAAGCAGCACCTCCCCGGGGGCAGCTATCTTCTAAAACCCCATTCAGACACAGATCTCTCTTTTTTTCTGCTAAAAACAGCTCCAAACCATCATTACTCTGCTGACCTTCTGACTGTGACTCACAAGCGTCACTACATCCTTAAAAAAAAAAAAAATCAAAGAATCACTCAGTTCAACACTCTTGAACATTTGGGAACATTGTGTTTTACTTAAGCAGTCAAAGACAAATTAAAGCCTGATTTTAAATTGGAGAAATGCAGCAGAGCGTCACCTTAAAACCTTTTTTTTCCCCCTCCTCACTCTCCTGCACAGCATTACCCTGACAGGATTTTGGGTGGGGCACAGTGGAGGTTTTGGATGGATGATGAATGTCAGATTGAAGAGCCCCGGCACGTTCGTTCAGTGAGACAGGAGCGCCATCTGGAGGCTGAAAACAGCTGCACACACAAGGAGTGAGCAGCGGGGAAGACCACTCCCAAACCTTTTAGCAGTCACGTGCCAGATTCAGGAGTGCTTCTGCTGAAATGACAGCAGTTACAGTGACATGTTTTTCTGTCAGTTTTCTTTTTCTAGAAAATAGTCGCAAAGAGAAATTCATTTCACACTGACGGCTCCCGGGATGAGAAGTAGCAGCACTAGTGCCTGATGTGAGAGCACCATCCAGTGTTCACATGCAGCCATTTCATGTTAGATACTCATTTGGTAAAAAATAAAAAGCATAAAAATGAAAAATAACATTAAATGCCACGTTTCCTTCTAATCTGCCAGACATTAAGGCTTACCAGTCTGCAGAGGAATGACAGCGGCCGGACGTGCTCCTCCAGGGGACCTGGGCAGGAAGTTACACACTGTCGGCCCTCCAGCGGCTTAAATAATAGATGACGGAGGAGAAGCTGGGAGCTTTTAGCTGACATAACAAGCCACTCTACATATTACACCCACTCAGACATATCATCTCAAATGACCTGCTCAGCGGGTGGGGTCGAGAGAGGCCGGAGCGCCTTCAGTATGCTGAGTCAAGGAGGAGCAACCAACACTTCCCTTTAAATAAAAAAAAAAAAACAAAAAAAAAAAAAAAACACTTGACTATTGTAGCCCTCTTTCTAATTAATTAGTTCATGAAACAGGCTGATGTTACTGTTTTTGTTCTGTATTTTATCACATACTTTCTGTTATTATTACTTCCTATTATTACAGACAGGGCAGTGAGTTTATTTTCAAATCTGTAAATCCTACAAAAATCTATATTTCCTCCCCACAATCCTTCATCCACGCAGGTATAACAGTATGACACTTCACCAGCTGGGGGCAGTGTTGACTCACTTATGATCATAGCAACAGGGAAGCCAGGAAAAGCTTCACCTCAGGCTACTGTACCACACCTCCCCCTGGCTTAGCGAGGCTAATCCATCCTGTATATATTCACACACAACTCGGCCTGCTGCATTAAGTCATCTCTAGTCTCCATTTATAATGAAATACATCTGCTGTCCCCCTGTACCGCCACGGGCCTGCGTGCTGCATGCTAACTAAAATAGCTCCCATTCAGGCTACTTTAGTGAATGGATTTGAGTTTCACTAGGGCACCTTGGCAGCTTGTCATTAGCCTACACACACACACACACACACACACACACACACACACACACACACCTCAGGTCTGTCATGGGAATACACTGACTTAGTGATCCTATATGTGAAACACCCGAGGCTTAGCTGTCAAAACGGCACCGCATTCCAGCACCAGAGCTCAGCCAATCGAATGATGGCTGCGTGTCATGGTAACAATCTCCAAGGAGACACGGGGAGGAAAATACAACAGGGATCGGCGAGGCATGTGAGACAGGGGAAGACATGAAGGGGGTGTGTGTGACGGGGTGAGGTGAGGAAGGACGACCTGAGAGCATGAAAAAAACCCCACAGCAAACAACAAAGTAGGTCTTTCAGCCGTGACAGGAAACGTAAGCAGGAAATAGGAGTAAAAAAAAAAAAATCAAACAGGTGATAAATCAGCACGCATCTAAAATAAGGAACATTTGGTCACGTGGGAGATTCAAACCACTTAAGACCACAAACACACCAAATATTTAATAAGAAAAAAAGAAAAGAAACAAAAAGACACAGTCAGTTTCATTTCAGCTGCCAGTTTGTGGTGTGAGCAGTGACCCAGCGTCCTGTGCTTACATAAACACTGTAGCCTTCAGGGGTGGGGATGGGAGGAGGAGGGGGGCAGGAAGCTGGGAGTACCTACATTACTCAACTCCTTTTTATGGCCCACAATGCACTTCATTTCCTGAGCCAGCATTACACATACACCCACAGCACGGCACATTAAGACTATAATAGGCATAGGTGCACCACAGGCGGTCTTACATAATGACACGTCTACTCGAACTGCCACGGCCCTAGAAATGACTTTCTGATCATGTTTAAACTTTAATAAGATAAAAAATGACAACTGCAAATAAAACTGTAATGTTCTAAATGAGCATGCTTCTTGTTCCACCCAAAAACTGAAGCTAGAGGCTAGATTGTGCAGCAAGAGGGAAACTGTCCACATATTACAGGTGTAAGTGATGATTTTGTGAATTGTTTTTCTTCCATGTTCAGAGTGTGGGAGTTGTAGAAGGAAGAGGTTTGATTCAGTGCCGACTGGGGCATAATGTCCATAGAGAGCAATGTAATGTTACATTCAAACTGAAGCCCACATAATGCGACATGCACCTTTATTTTTCTAGTCAGTCTGAAACTGAAGGATTTGTCTGCGCTCTGAACAGAGCACGACTCACACAGCTAGTATTTAGACATTTCAACCAAAACTTGGAAAAACAGAAAAGTAATTGAGGTGACAGTTAAAATATTTTTCCCTCCTACCTATACTGAGCCCACATTAGTCTGGAAATTACTACCAGTGGAAAAAAAGCAAATTAACTGACTAAGCTGCCATTTAGAGAAATGCCTCTATTCATTCAAAGTCCTTTGGTATGCGCCATGACCCAAATTGGTTTGAAACAATGGGATAAATGCAGACGCACAAACAAGCTTTGACGCAGAATATTTTGCCCATGTTTCTCAGCGACAACCTGCTTTTCAAGCATCTCTGTCGATTCAAATTAGGATCAGATATGAGTTATGTCCTTGACTGGGTATAAATAGACATGTAAACAAATACCTGCAGATATGCCGATGGTAATCTGGAGGGGAGAATGAAAGCTGACAGTATGAGAAACTTTGCGTTGATGCATGTAATCCAGACTTTTGAACATGGAGGAGCAATAGGATTGGTTTATAGTCTTTAAACATTACTAAAGTGTCCTTATGTACATCAAAAGAGTTATTAGATGAAGGAATCTCTCCTGATCATATTGAGGAGATCTGTTTCTAACTCCTTTCACATGTAAGAAATCTACAGGCAAAAAAAAAAAAAAAAGCATTGAACAAAGCAAACATGAGCTATAATAAGTGTTTCACCCAAAGATATCATCTCTTTAGAGCAAATTTCCTCATTATTCTCTTATTGTACTAAAATATCAGCGTCTTTGAAAATACACTTGTACAGAAACAAAGACTGCAGAATATGCCACCATATCTTTTACACTGGAACTTAACTATTACATTTATATATTGATTCCATTGATTACGATGGAACAACGCATCTCCACTTCCTCCCACTGTGCAAAAATAAAGCTAAAATCCATTGGATATGGACGCCGCCATCATGTGCCAGTGACGTCATTTGGAGCCAGAATCTGCACTGTAGTGATTGAGGACGTAAGCAGGGTATCAAGATCCCGCTCGACTCGATCAGTAATGAATAATTAGGGACTGTTAGCCAACGATCACTTGCTAGAGTTAGAGTTACATGTCTTCCTGATGATCCTACTCTACATTCAATTCCTGAAAAGACGTCTGCAGACAGGTCCGCCACTACTTTACTACTTATCACCCTTTTTTTTTTTATTTCATCAAATAATAAAAATCACTTGGACAAACATCAGTATAATAACCTAAATTGACATTGTGCAAAAATGTATACTTTAGTCTGTCCCATCTGCTAACATGAATGGGGCGGGACTTAGGACTGCAGCCAGCCACCAGGGGGCGATGGACATGTTTTGGCCTCACTTTTGGGGAGTTGTCATGACGGCCATCTTTATATAAAATCAAGAACACAGACCACTAACTAAATAAATGACACTTTACGACACACTTGAATTGACCAAGAGATGAAACAATTAATCAATCCATCAAATAAACAAAATACCTGACATTGTTCTCACGACTCAGTTGTGAGGATTTCCTACTTCTGTGCATCATACATTTCAGTAAATCAAGTATAATTTTTATCCATTTCTTGGATTAACATAGAAAACAAAATCGCCAGTTTAATAGCTGTAGCCCTAAATTAGTCGTTTAAGTCTTACAAATGTTTTTAGCACGAGGACTTACCAGCAGTGGAGCTGTCTGACTGTCAGGAGCAGGGAGGCCCGGCCTGGCAGGTGGCCCCGGGTCACAGTCCTCCAGCAGAGGTCAGCCTCTGAAACACAGGTCGGGGGTAACACAACGTCAAACCCTGCTCAACCCAGCCTCACACACACCATTACTACAAGACTGCATGTCATTTTATCATGGTATCTTACTGTAAGTTCCCCTTTCAGCTCGAGTGATAACACACTGAAATCTCACAAAAAGGGAACATGACCAGAAAGGCTACAGATACCATGTTCACTACGCAATAACTGGGCCGCTCTCACGTCCCACCTTCCTTGTGAAATATGAGCTAATTGCAGAGTCTTTATGAAAACATGGAACAAATAGACGCACATTGAAAAAAAAAAAAAAAAAAAAAAAAACGGCACTTCCTATTTTGTAACACTTCCTCTGATTCACTTCAGGTTTTCTGCAAGGCACCCTGCTACCGCCTGTGAGAGCTGTACAACAACAATGAACTCAACCCAGCTCACGTTTACGTCATTTCATCCACTGAAGGCTTATGAAAGGAAATAAAAGTTTGTAATCGAAAAACATTTTATTTAAAAAAACAAAACACACAGATATAGTTTCTGGCTTAAGGAAGAGTCTCGACAGCTTCTGAAAGCCACAAGCTCGTTTCACATGTTGTGCCGCCTCGACTGAGAGTAAAAGCTCGGTAGACTGTGAGACCATTAGGACCGGGGCACTTCTCTCTTCGCCTGCCTGCATACAAATGCACAGCAATGGCGGCGGTGTTGGTCATGCATGAATGTGATCAGACTTCAAACCCTGAAACTTCAAACCACACGAGTGCGAGAGCTGTGGGAGGGTTAGACAGTGAAAAAAAGGGGGAAAAAAAAAAACAAAAATAAGAGCAAGAGGTGGACTAGATGCTGAAATAAAAACCTGAAGATCTCTTGGTCTGAGAGCTTTCCTTGGTGCACGCTGACCGATCCTAATCTGAGAGCTGACATGTCACAGGGGAGGCTCTGGGTGACATCTGTGGCAGCGTATCATGAGAGTCAGCCATGCATCACGGCTACAGCTGAGGGCCACGACATAAGGCCAAATTATCCCTTGAATAAGCACGTGAGGTTACAGGGGTCGCAGTCTGACCTACAGTACTGTGGAGCAGTACAGGAAAACAGGAAAACAGTATGTTTCTCCACCTCAAATTCTTCTGAGATTATTAAAACAATACAGACATGAGCATTAAAATAACAAGTGATTTATCTTGTTTGTGTAATTTTGTGTATTTTAACGTAAGATAGAGTGGAAGGTTGAAAAATAGTATGTTCCTGCATTCACAAATGTTAGCCAGGTGCTTTAGCTGATTAAAAACAAAAACAGAAGCCATGTTAGCGGCTCTGTGAGGCTGTATATAGGCTCTGCACTACTTAAAGATAAATGCTGATGACAATGATAAAATTCACATTTTTTTTAGCATGGGTAATATTTACCACATTCACCATTTGAGTTTTGCCAAGACAAAGTAAGTAAAGTTTATTCATATATCGCCTTTCAAGAACAGAGGCGCAAACCAAAACTAAGACAAAAGCACAGATGAGGCTGATGAGAGTGTCTTTTAGTCGAAGTGTTGGACACAGTTCATCTGTGAAAGTCTGTACCAAATGTTCATTCTACTGTATAGTTCACTCAAAAACACCAGCATCAAGTTCGCGTAAAGTTAAAAAGGAAAAGTTAAAGCAAAGTCAGTAGGATTCATCCTCTGGGGACCAAGATCATAAAATGCATAAAATTTCACAACAATCCATCACACAGTTTTTCTGTTTGAAGCATAGTAGCTTACAGTTAGTTTGAGTTTTATAGCTAATACTATAAATCTGAGTCTACTTCCATCTTTAGAGCTGCAAATGATCGTCTATAAATCCTTTCCAGAATCTGCCATGAAGGTTTAATTATTAACAATACCGCTGTGATTCAAACCATTATAATTATGCTCGTCATGTTTGAGGCTTATACTGCATGTGGGAGTGGCATCGTTCACCTCGGAGCCGCTGTGGGAAAAGACCCACATGATGAGATCATTCAGAGGTGGCACCGTTTGTGTGTGTGTGTGATTCAGCGTTTCCCTTCGAGCAACAATTAATTTGAGGGGGGAGAAACTACAGCCTAGTTAACCAGCCACACTGGGGGAGAGGGTGAGGGGTGATTTCAGTCACCTCGCAGGCATCCGCTCGTCACGTGAGGAGCTCTTTGTCCTGACATAAACTAAAAAAAAAAAAAAAAAGTAATTTAAATGAAAAAGGACAACGTCATGTGAGGGGTATAACAGCAAGTTAAGGTTTGAGAAATC
>JAVQJZ010237918.1:0-10958 GCA_036025355.1 Leiopotherapon unicolor
ACAGGTTTAAAATGAAGTTAAGACCAAGTCTCAAAGCACTGACAAATGAGATCAGTCATTATGTGTCAAATATTTATTCCTTTAAAACGTTTATTACTGATTAAATTCAATGTAGGGAAAATGAATAGTACATCTCTTTTTCTCCAGTGTACAGCAAACCACAGCTGACGAGTGTGTTTCAACCAGAGCACACGGGGCATGTTTAACACATGCACAGTTTGGTGTGCTAATTATGTGTGTATGTTCTATATTGAATATAAACACACAAATATATTTATATATACATACACGTAATGAATAGAAATCATAAAGTGTGAGATTTCATACTATTACTAGGCCCCGGAGGTCACAGTGACCTCTCGACGTGTATCAGGATCCCAAACCGGCTGCCACAGGCTGCCCAGAGGACAACTCTGTCCATTCATTACTCTCCCAATTTAAAAGAAACAAAAATATGTCAGCGACTGACACTGTGACGCTTCGGCCTCGGTGGCAAACCCTGCACGTGGAGAGGGAGAGGAGCTCAGGCCCGAGCACAATGGGATGCAGTGCTGCGGTTCATCCCCGTTCGTTCTTACAGTAAAAGTCCCACTGTCTGCCACACTCTCATCGTGGATGCCAAAAACACTGTTTGGTAACACTTCAGTTGAGCAGGTAACGAGGGGAGTTGTGACAGAGAAAAGCAAAAAAGAACATGACATCAGATTTTAACATGAGTCACCTGTTAAGAATATTCTGCAAGCTGAGAAAATACAGTAAATCCTTGACAGTCTCAATGCACATCAGGCATTAATCATTTACATACCCCTGCAAACAAAGTGTTACATGCTCAAAAAGAGGGCAAAAACCAAAGTCTGCTACGGACTGGAGGTCCCCACGACGACTACGAGAAGCCAGGTTCCAGAGTAAGAGCCTCCTCGTGATGCTGGATGAACCAAAACCAAATGCTGGAGGAGAGTCCATCGCTGTGAGAGGTGCCGATATGTGGGAGTGGGGGGGGGGGGGAAGGCCTGTGGCTGCAGAAATACAGGGGGGAGGAGAGCAGCCCTGAGCGCTTCCTGAGGAATCAGAATCAACAGGCCCCGCCTCTTGGCCGACCAGGGGCCATTATGGCAACGATCCAATGACAGGCGCCACAAGCTCTTAATGACTTTTTTCTCTCTAATATTGGCAGTATCATTGTTTTAAAAAAAAAAAAAAAAAAAAAAAGATGGAGGAAAATTCTTAAAAGTCGTAGAGCATAGAGAGACTGCAGAAAATGAGCCTGATGCCCCAGAGCTCCAGGTGTGGTTCAACTGCTCTGCCGCACTTAAAAAAAAACAAACAAACAAAAAAAAAAACATAAAATCAATTATTGTTGGCTCAGCACTACTGGAGGTTAGAGGGGAGAGGGTGGGAAACTTGGCAAAACATAGAAAAAAGAAAAACATCAGAAGTCACCAGTTCTGTCCATCGGATTAGTTGCTAAGGTTGTTTACTAATAATCACCCCCCACCCTCCCCCGTCCCCCCATCAAGTCAAATAAAATCTAGCAGTTCATGATCTCTTGGCTTGAGCTGTGGTAACACAGACATGTTGAAAGTGTAGAGAGGCGGTGAGACCTCCACTCTTACGCAGTCGCCTGTTCCAAGAAACAAAAAAGCAAACACTTCCCAAACAACCCCGCCCACCCCCCCAAAAAAATAAAACTAGAAAGAAACAAATAAATCCAGAAACAGGTGAGCCCTCCTTCTCCTCAGGCGCAGAGTCTGACTCGACTGAATGTCCCGTGTGCAGTGGAATGAGAAGGAGAGATGAGATACTGATGGAAGAATATGGGGATTATGTGGATATAAATCTGGGCATAATGGCGGTCAGTTGTCAGCTTGCAGATCCTTTAACAAAGGAGGACCTCAGGTCAATAGTGCCCATCTGCTGAATTCCAAATAAAACTTGATCTGACGTCTAATAAAATCTGTACATTTTTTTAAGTCTTCATGATTAGTTTGTCCAAAGGGGACATATTTTCCATTTTTTTAATCTTTCACCATATATTTATTAAATCTTTGTTTGCTCTTTAATTTAGATGCTCTGAGTCCCATCTTGTGTGTATGCATGTGTGAAGAAAAGACGCAGCCGGCCTTTTGTGGATGGCTTCGAGTTTGTTAGCAGCACTTTTTCTTTCGTTTACTGTTTCGGGTGAGTTTGACCACGTCGTTCTGTTGCTGCTGCTGCTGCTTGGCTAGCACCTCCTTTTTGGCTCTTAGCACTAGCTCTGTGATGCAGTTGAACATCTGCAGGAGGAGCACAAACCGAGACGTGTGGTGAGCAAAGCAATCAGTCAGCCAGATCGGCCACATCAAACAGCAAAAGAAGCATGCAAATGAGTTTTTCAGACTGAAGGAAGAGGCCGCTCCGACGCTCAGAGGCTAACTGTGGCTGAAATGTGATACGTCACAGTTTGGATTTTAAACAAGTCAAACAAGCCTGAAAAACCATCAACATCCCAGTATATTTTAGTGGCATTAAAGGAGCAGTTGGACATTTTGGGAAATGAGCTGAACATGAAGACTGGGAAAAAGAGGAAACAGCTGGTCTGGCTCAGTCATAAGGTTGAAAAAAACAAAGTAAACTAAAGCAACTCAAACATTTGCAAATTAATACATTAAATCCTGTTTGTTTCTGAAAAGTATACAATTCATGTTTGTTTATGTACCAAACTATTTCTTGGCTGAAAAAAGTGACTTTGTATAGTCTCCATTGGCTGGTAATGTCACCATGACAACAAAATGACAAGAGGAGGTGCTCAGTCTATTTGTCACCTTCCCACAGAGCCAAATTAGCAGTTTCCTTTTGTTTCTGGTCTTTATGCTAAGCTAAGCTAAACTAGCCACATGAGGTTAGTGAGGAAATTCTGTTTTTCTCCACAATTCTCCTGCTTTTAATAAAGCAAACTGTTAGTAAATCAATCAAGGAAATAAATAAAACTACTCCACACAAACACATCAGTGTGAGGCAGCACAAACAACAAGGTACCTCTTCAACATTGATGTTCTCTTTTGCACTTGTCTCAAACAGGTTGATTCCCATCTGCTCGGCAAACTTCTGCGCATCAGTCGTCTCGACCACCTTTGAGTTTGGGTCGTCGTTTTTATTTCCCACTGAAAGGAGAAGATATTTCTGAGGTGATGCAACAGCACTACCTTCAGTCAAGCTTAATTCTTAAAACTGTCTGCAAATAATTAAACAAGAAAAAAAAGCCGTGCACCAGATTCAAGTCTATTTTAGAGCTATTTTTAGGTAATGCATCTCAGGTGACTAAAGCCTTTCTGAGCACTGAAAGGGCCACACTTACCTAATATTCGGCACACGTCATCACAGTTCTGGTTGATTTCATGTAACCATCGTTTGACGTTGACGAAGGACTCGGCACTCGTGACGTCATATACTACTATGACCCCATGCGTTCCCCTGTAGTATCTGAACACACAGAGAGAGACAGACACTCAGTCAGTCAGCGAGTCACAGAAGTTAATATGTGATTAAATAATACATCCACACATTGTCTGCAAGAACAGAACACAATACGATTGCATGACATTAAAAAAATGAATATCAAACGAGCAGTTAAATTGAAACAGAGAACTTTAAGTAACAGAAAAATGATTGACATAGCTGAAAGTAAAGATAGCTACAACGAGTCATATAGCAACATTTCAGTAGTATCAGTAGTAGTCATATGGATGCACAAAGTACCAAGCAGGTTTGACCCCAGTGACAAAAACAATTGTCTAGACTGACTAAAAGAATTTCATCTTGAAGTAACTCCAAAGTCTATTTCAACGATAGCTTCATAAAATGGAACACTGAAATACACACAAACAGAGTGTGTGGCTGCTCGAGTAAAGGGGAAAAGCCCACAGGACAGAGACCTGCACCGGTCCCACACGGACGACTAAACCTGAATGTGACAAACGGACAGTTCAACTGTAAACCTGCAGCCCAGCTTCAAACAGCAGGCCCCAGAAAGGGAGCATCCCTGCTGCAGCTGCACTCGCCAAACAAACACAAAGGCCCTTTTGTCAAGCTCACTGTGTGTGTGTGTGTGTGTGTGTGTGTGTGTCAGTGTTTTTGCCTGGCGGGACAGAGTGGGGATGCAGTGTTGTCTGAGCATGTCCCAAATGTTCAGCAGTAATGGGCCACCAGACAGCAGGGGTGAACGCCTGCATGTGTGGAAGTCTGGGTCTGTGTGCATGTGTGTGTGTGTGTGTGTGTGTGTGTATGTGTGTTTGCTCAGTGCTCATGAATAGAGAGCCATAAACTGCCAAACATATGCAGCAGGCATGTGGGCCCCAACCTGCAGTCACCTTTCCTGCAGTAAAACTCTGGGTAATAAAATGTTAATACAGTGGACTTCTCCCTCAAAAATCACCAATTAACTGTGTGGCCTTTGGGTTTTAAGGTACAGACCCTGTGATCAGTGTTTGAGTCTGACTGGGTTTATTAGTTGCATTTCCACTCTGTCTCTACAGTCTACTCTTGCTAACTATAAATGTCCCCTATTTTTGGAAACAGCATAATAAGATCATTATTTGGTCTTCTGTTTGTGGCTCTAAAACAGTAAAACTTTGTGTAGTAAACTTGAACGGGAAGGGTGGAAAAACATCCCAAATTTAAAAAACAGTTTTGCAAATGACAATAAAAAATACCATAGCACAATTAAAACCTTAACTAAGTAGTGGGGAAGTTATAAAAACTGAAGACTTGAAATGAAATTGTAATTGAAATATTACCGTGGGAGTTTAAAGGTCTTTGGTGAGACCTGAGGTTGATGGCGGCTGTGGGTTGGGGACAGGCAGACAGCCACAGTCTGACATATGGCTATCACCCCGGGTTAGTCTGCATGAGTGGGCCGAGCAGGTCTTTGCCCATGATGCATCTCCACAGTGAAATTGGTTTAGAACCTAATGAGGCACCATGCCACTCCACTTCAGCACAGTGAACAATCGGCCAAAATAGGCCGCCTGCTCGGTGGAGGGATTCCTGCAGAACGACTGGCAGCCGTGCTTCCAAACTAGGGCGGCCACGCTCCTCAGGGGCTGAAGCATCAGCACTGCAGAGGGTTTTAAGCTTCCTAGATGAATTTGGCATTGTGAT
The DNA here is from genome assembly GCA_036025355.1 of Leiopotherapon unicolor. Taxonomy (NCBI): domain Eukaryota; kingdom Metazoa; phylum Chordata; class Actinopteri; order Centrarchiformes; family Terapontidae; genus Leiopotherapon; species Leiopotherapon unicolor. Next base: position 5,137 of record JAVQJZ010237918.1, read on the forward strand.
TGTCCTCACTGCAGCGGTGCCAGTGTATAGTAACAACTATAAAACATGCCCTCCTGGTCGTGTTCAGGACAAAACTCACAGAGCTTAGACAATGATAGTTTAATATCACTTTAGCCTAGCTTCTGTCTGCTTGAGTCAAGAAGAGCTGAGTAGGTGCGATGACTGGAGTTTGAGCTGTAGGTCACATTGATGCTGTTTTTATCAGAGCTGCTCAGATGCCGTCTCTGCATGCAGTCACATCAGCCACACTTTTTTCCACAACTCTTATCTATTACACGCTGAATGTTGATTCAGTGCTCTGATGTAAAGCAATGTAAAATGCACTGTAATTGAATGGCAAGTCCATATTTCAGCGAGGCACTTACAAGGAGAAAGCAATCAGGAGCTTGACAGCTCTAATGTGAAACAGTGAACACGAGTCACAGGCTGTTAGACACAGAGAGGGACGCTCAGGTAGAGAAGACAGCGACAAGACCAATTCTACTGTAGATTAGTCATTGAGGTGCCGTTTATAGAAAGACTGGTGTAAAGCTGTTGATAAATGATAAATATTTTCATATCAACGAAGGATCAAATCACTACGTGTAATGTGAAGGGGGAAAAAATTATCACCCCACTCAGCAGTTCCTCTCATTTCTTCAGAGCTTTATGGCATCTTTCACCTCTTTACTTTGGTTTGTGGCTAACAGTCAACTGTTTTGATTCAGTCTCACTCCTCTCTTCAGAGTTTTCGTGGGCAGCTTGCAGGGAAAATGTCCTAAAGGCCTGCTGTGCGCAGTATTAGCAGCTAGCTGATTTAGCCATCATCAGAAACAGGTGGAGACCAAAAACACAGATGAAAAGCATATGATTTTTGGACTTTCTTTGCAAGGTGGACAGAAAAATAACAAAATTATCATTAATTTTACTAATGTCTGTCCATGTCTGCTGGCTCTATAAATAGGCCACTGGTTTCTTCCAAGGTAGCAATTTCAACTTATATGGTGAAAGTATGCTATGTTTACAGCTTGTTTCTACTGCCCCCAAGTGGTCAAAACATGACTTAATGCTGACTTAAGATCTGGTTTTTAAGAACATTTTCCACCTAAATGACCCCTTCATTTCTTCTTATTTGTCCCTTGTTGTGAGTGGCCATGCAGTTTTTATTTTCAAATTCTGCCTAAATCCTAGTACACTGGAGGGGAGAGGTATTTTGTCTGGGCTGTGCACAGCATTTCAAAATGACACAATGTCCCAGTGACTTTGGATAAAGGACCAACATCATTAAAAGTTGGAACGGCTCTTTATCAAGAAAGAAAATTCTCTACGTAAACATTTGATCCAGCATGATGGGGTAGTGCACTGGAACAAGATGGTGCTGAATCATTATGATCAGTGTTATTATTAGTAGTACTATTACTGTTAACAGTCGTAGTAGTAGAGAACACAATATCAGACTTCATGACAACATGGTTACAAGACGTCCATAAGGGAAAGCTGTTAACACTGAATACTTTCTATTAAAAAGCCAACAGTCAATTTTTAATATTTGAAGAATTTGAACATTCATTCTGAATTTACTTTTGTTGGCAGCAGACGTAAAAACAATCACCTGTGGGCTAACCGCAGCTGCTGTCTTCCAAGGACCCGTTATAACCATCCAAGAATGTGATGCAATCCTGTTTTATTCATCAGCGCTGTGCTGCAAGCTGCAGGAGTCCAGGCAAATGATGTAGTTTGTTTTGAAAGCTCACCCAACAGGGAAAGTGTTTCCATTCAAGAGAGGTGAGCAGCTGTATGTTTGATCTGTGTTGTGACTCAGCTGAGGCAAAAAAACCCCAAAAAAGACTTTGCGGTCAGATTTAGCTCACGGGGCTGGTGTTGGACACATGTTTGGCATCTGTATTTCAACCCCTGGTCTTGTGCTGTAACATAATATAACAACAATGTGTGTCTGAATGAAAGCGTGAGAAACTCCAGCTAGTTTGAATCCTGGATTTAAAGGATAAAACCAGTGTTGTTTAATCTTTTTACAATGATCATTATCAACAACTCACTTGCATGGACCAAAACCAACAATGAACTCATCCTATGAACAGGTGTTTTTTGTGCAACCTCATGTATTTAGGCCACTGTAGCAGAAACCTCTGAATCTATCACCCAATACAACAGCACATCTGTTAAGAGTTTTTAAGGCACCAACTAAGTCACATGCCACAGATGCATAAGGTACATCAGGCTGTGGTTTTGCTGACAATAGTCAGTGGTTTCTATTCTGGTGAATTGTCAGTAATAAAAACATAAAAAAGAATGCCTTCAAGAAAGTGAGGAAGTTCTGACTAGCATGAACACAGAGCCACATGGAGGCTGTACAACACCATCACAGCAGTGTGACACACTACAAACATAAGAGGGTAAAGACGCCCAGCCCCTGTCATCATGAAGCCCTACAGTATGAGACCCGGAGCCTCCCTCTCACATCTGTAATTAGGATCTGTGGGGAATTCCACCCAGTTTCACAGAACAGCACAGACTCATTCTAGCTGTCTACAAACTGCTTCCTCAAATAATAACCTAATCTGACAGCCGCAAAAAGCCTTTCTTGGTTTCAGATTCGAATGCTGAAATGGAAATGACGAGCTTCACCTGAAAAGCCCATGTGAATGTGTGTGGGGGGTGTGAGTGTGGATCTACTGACGTGGAGGTGATGGTGCGGAAGCGTTCCTGTCCTGCCGTATCCCAGATCTGTAGCTTCACCTTCTCCCCATTAATCTCCACTGTCCGGATCTTGAAGTCCACGCCAATTGTGGTGATATAGCTACCTGCAGATGTGCACAGCAACACAAGACAGCGTTAATGACTTACAGGTAAAGTCTTGGAATGATACCGCTGTAGCTGAGGTACAACCACACACCTGAAAATGTGTTGTCTGCAAACCGCAGGAGGAGACTGCTCTTCCCCACTCCTAAGGAGGAAACACAAGCACAGGATGAGGTTTAGAGACCAATGGGTTTCAAAATAAAAAGAAACTGCTTTTTTTTTTAATACTTTTATGACTTAGAACTTTCAGATAAAATGATTAAAACAATTGACTGAAGACAAACAAGTAGAGTTTAGTTTTTATTATATTAAAGTTATCTAAGAGTAACACCACGTGAGCAAAGAAACGAACAGTTGCTATTGGCCTTGTGTGCCTAAAGATTCGGTACTTCAACATACACAGTGTCACACAGTGAGTAGAGTGAAGGATTAACAGTAAAGTAGGGCTGCACCCTATATGTTAATTTAAATACCTGCAGAAGCTGAACTAATACAAAAATAGAACAAACAAAAGAAGTTGTGATGGATTTCATCGAAGCCACATAGCCAAGACAACAAATGGAACAAATCTATCTCCTAAAATGACCCTAAATAGGATTTAGGAATAAAATAACAGTCACACAACAGATGACAGGAGAGGAGAGAGCAGAGCGAGAAGGAGGAACGAGATTTAAAAGAAAGACAGATGAAAGGGCTCAGTGCTGTGTCTTCAACAGATCAGTTGTCGGGTTTCAACTGAAAGTTAGGAAGTGACTGTGCTGCACAGCCTGGGGTGGGACTCAACCTGCGGGCCTGTTACTTACCTACCTACCTATTGTGTTATTGTCATCTCATGTTTGATTGGTCCCAACATAAAAGCTCTCAGGTTCCTTTGGTCTCCATGCTACGGACTTTTGTTCAAACAAACAATAAGTGGAGCTTCAAAGTAGAAGGACCATGAACTTATGTTTTCAGTGCTGTCAAACCAAAAACTGCCCTCAGAATTTAAATGCCTTGGGGCGTCAGTGATGAAATCATTCACGACACTTCCATTTTCATCGTTTGCGTCCTAGAATGTGTGAACAGAATCTTATGTTACATAACTGCGCTCGTGTCAAGCTGCTCTCTGTGAGCAGATTTGTCATGTGCATGTGTTACTGTGAACAGAGGCTAAAAACGCCTGTTTACAGTGATACAAACTCAGCCTCAGCGGAGTTAGGAGATGCAGCGTGCAGCAATTCTCAGCAGCAGGTCTGTTCACTTGCAGCTGAGGAGGGGCAGGTGTCAGAGCATCTCTCCTCAATAATATCTGTGCAGCACCACAGACGGCTGTAGTCTGTGCCGCAGCTGAAGGGACACTGGCCTTTGTGTGTGAGATGGGCAGTGAAGGGCTTGCTGTGCTCGCCTTGCCCCCTCTACTGCAAGAAGCCAGCTGAAGGGGTAGTGCCAGGATCGGGGCCATCAATGAATGCAATGATCGTTGCCCACAAAGAAGTCTCGTGCAGGCCGAGGCTGTACTTCTTGTGAGGGTGGAATCGCATTAAACAGGCATGTTTTCACTTTAATGGGGAGATAACAAGAAGAGCAGTCCTCATCAGTACCATACAACATGCTGATGGATGTGACTGTGACATTGTCTGCCACAGGACATCCATAATAAAGAAGTTAAGGTGACCACAAATAGTCCTCTCTGAAGCTCAGGTGACGGATGTATTTGATTAAATGACACCAGGGTTGACAGTAACCACTTTGACAGTCTCACTTCACCAAACTTTGCTTGGCTGGATGTAAACCAGAGACTGCAGTGCAGCATTCCTCCACTATAACTGAGCCTGCTAGCACTGCCATGCTAACGAGCTAAATAACAAGATAACTTTAGTGGACCTGCCACTGTGCAGTACATACAACAGGCTCTCTAGGCTCTATGTAGTTTATGGACAAAGACACTTTACTTCTCTGAATATTAACCTCTCAGCTACATATCCTAGCCTGAAAGTGTTAGCCTAACTTCACAGCAGCTAACAGCAGAGACTAACTGGAGGCCACATTACAGGGAGATTTGGACCCTCAGCGTACAATTATTGGGATTTTAATGTGTGTTTTGCCGTGAAGTTGAGACAAATGTGCGAGCCGACATGAGCACAGCAGTGTAAAATCTACAAGAAACAAACCCTGAAGCTCTGGAGGCGATATCCGGCCCGATCGGCTGACTACGCGGACAACCTCCGCCCTGTCACCGCCACAGAAATATGACGGCTGTGTACATTTCACCAATCGTTTCCATTCAGTAAATAATATATAATAAGTAGTAAACACATTATGTGAGCACACTGTGAGCTTGGAGCTGCATTTCTTCCTCCTCTCTTGAAAAAAACACGACCGGGCCCACTTCCCGTCCCTCATCCCCGGCGTCGCCTTACCGCTGTCACCGATGATGAGCAGCTTGAAGAGGTAATCGTAGTCCCTGGCCATGCCGGCAGCTGGTGGCTCACCCCCGCCTTGTGCAGCTTCTGTGCTCGGTGCGCTGTCCGCCCCCCCCTTGGCTCGTAAAAAAATATCACAGGACCCCCTAATCTGAAAGAAAACCACTACCGATGCTAGGAACCGTGAGCCCCCCGAGCCGGCGGCGTTTTTCTCGGGGTTTCGCGGCGTCAGCAATCCTCTCCCTCCGCTGCAAACAGCCGGAAACTCCGCTTCCTTCTCCGGAGGAGCTGCGCCCAACTCTGACCCGGCCTCACTGCGCAGGCTCCGGCTACAGCAGCGCCGACCCACCCCCCTGAAGAACACCAGGATCAGGCTGCTACAGGGCTGGAGACCTGCACCATCCAGCTAATTCACAACATCTACAGCCAGGGTCCACTAAATGTTAGGACGCTTTCTTTTTTTTAATTTTTAATCATCAAAATCACATACTATATAGAATAACTACCAAGAATGGAAAATGGAAAACCCACTCAATCCCCCTTAAACAGTACTTAGATCAAAAATACCTAATAGAAAATGGTTAATAAGTCCAAGCAACATAAATTAAATTTAAAACCTTT
>JAVQJZ010237930.1:0-16660 GCA_036025355.1 Leiopotherapon unicolor
TAAAAAATAAAGACTTTGAGACTACAAAATAAAGCCTTTTTTTAATAACTTTAAGGGCTCCTGGACACAATACCCATGTGTTTGTGTAGTCATGACAATAAAATACAATCTGGTTATGAAGAAATGTAAAGTAAAGTGAAATGTGAAGGTCAGATTCCCACTCAAACTAACTTCATGTACATTCAAATGTGTGAGTTATAGAGGTGCTGGTAGACTTGGACAAAGCCAGGCTGGCTGTTTCTGCCTGTTTATGATCTTTATATTGCAGGAAGTTAACAAAATAAAAGTCCTTGGAGAAGTTTGCTTCATCTGTCGAGTATAAAAGAGCTTTGTGTAGAAAAAAACAGTTTTTATTACATAAAATAAGTATCTCAGATTGGGTTTGTTATTGAAAAGTAGATTGTAAGTGGCAACGTGAGCGAATCTGAACTTTATTCTGCCGTTTTAATTTCATACTTCTGCACAGCGACGATGAAAATGAAAATTATCCTTTGACAAGGACGAGGCAGCACAACTGAAGCACACATTTTGCACTTCGACGATACTCACACACATGAACAGATTCAGTGTGTGTGCGTTCATGCATGAGCACACAAACGCACGCCTGAAGCCGTGGCAACATCACACGCACACACAACCACACAAGGAAGTGTGTGACTTTGGAAGAGCGGAAAGGGGATTTTCCTGGCTCCTCCTCTCTCTTCTTCTTCCTCTTCTTCTTCTCTCCATGGAACCATTTTCACCAAAGAGAAATAAGCTATAACCCCCCCCCCCCTTACTTTACCTTGAGCTCTAGATAACTGAATGAGCCCCGCGCAGATGGTCCCATAACGCCACCGCAGCTGTGTGACCGTAAAACGACGCCACGCCCCAGTGGAAGAGGAGGCTGATACACATTCACATATTCAAATGAGGCCATAACCTCTCCGCCGCGCTCCGCTGGAAGTGCAAGAGAAGTGTGGGAGGAATTATTCGCTGGAGGGGGGCCTGGAGAGAGTTGGGGAAGAGGGGGGTGGATCGAGGTTGGATGACGATGATGAAGAGCAAGAAAACGCCAGGACCTCAGAGAGAGGTGAGAAAGCAAGAGAGAGAGAGAGGGAGGGAGGGAGGGGGTGAGTGTGAGAAGCCTGGGTGTAGTGTTTCAGCTCCTGGCTCTGCTGCTTGCTATTTCAGCTGTGCTGGAGCGCTGGCCAGCAGCCCCTGCTCTCACGCCATCGTAACCCCGTCAGTATGGTGGCACGGCACTTAGGCTGCCTTCACACTGCAGCTCAAAGTCGCTTAAACCCCCCCCTCGCATCTTCACACAGATCTGCTTTTTCCTCCTCAGTGCGACTGGCACAAAAAAAGCTGAGTGAAGTCGCGACTATTTCAATCCTGGACGGTCCCACGTCGGAGGCCCGCGTGACGCCTCAATGTGAAAGCTCAAAAAGCACCGCGCTGACGAAGTTCATCTCGCGTCATTCGCCTGAAACGATCGTCACAGGCCTGGCACAGAGGCAGCGTGGCCGAGCCAACATGAGCAAAGAGGAAACAAGACAGGAAAGGAAGCCAAAAGGCATGTCGCTTGGTATTTAGGGAGACGCCTCGATTCAGACAAAACATGAAGGAATGCGGTGAAACCAAAATCAGACACGCAGAGGAGTGATTACTGACGGTATTATGGGGTTACAACCTATAATACATATTTAGCAGCAGTTATGAGGGCCAGCAGTGTGAGCATCGTTCACCTTTTTGCATTTTTCCTGCTTTTTCCTGCGGCGCACGCTGTAACAAAACGATATCTGGCAAAAGCAACTTACAGTACGAGCTACTCTTCGAGTCAGCAAAAGACCTTTGATTATGAAACACTTCTGCTTCTGGAGGCAGACTGAGCCGTGTTTTCTGAATACTCAATGATGCATCGGAGGAAGAAACACTTTCCTAAAACAGACGTATGGCATTTCAGAGAGAGAGAAGAAAAAAAAAACTCTTCTACGTCTCTTTTCTCTTGCTGCAGCTTCCTCCGGTCTTGTAGGTGTGCAGCTCTCCTTGATCCTCATCCCAGCTTCTTCTGGTTTCCGCTCACTTCTTCCTTTAAAGTCTTTTTCGATGCATTGTTCTCAGAGCTCAATTCCAGATGGACCTGCAGCGAACGCTCTGCGTGCTCAGCAGAGAGGGCAGCTTCAGTCATCGGACAGAGAAGCCTTAATCCGAGCTCGATATAATGCAGTTGATTGCTGCCCGTTGTCGATTCTGATTCCCAATAATCCTCCCGGTTTGTGCTTTGATTTCAAGCCACGTTATGAAATATCGAGTTAGGAGTTATGAAATGTTTCGTACGCTTGTGATGCAACGATAACAAGGTCACCGCTGCGACACGGATACCAAACTGGGACAGGTTCTGTACTCCATCAAATGTCAGTGGGACACCGGAGTGAGAGCGAGAGCTTCGAGGCCCACGCTGGCAAGGAACGTGCTCTGCTTTGCTGCCCTCGAGCAAGACATTAAATCCCTCCAACCTCCAAAGTCACTGCTCTGTAAGCTAAGCTAAAACTACCCTGACCTGTGACCTTTGCATGGACGAGGATGCAAAGGTTTCCTGAAGAATTTGTATTAAAAAGAGCAGCACATGATGGTTTATGCATTAATATTAAATGTATTGTACATTAATAAGCTGTATGAATGTGAGAGAAATTGACAAATATCCCAAAATGACCCGTCTCTTCGACTATTTCTGCTTTCACTTCGCAGTGCTGTTCATTTGGTTTATCGCTTTTCTTCTTTTCACTCTCTTTTTAAAAAGCTCCAAGACTATTGAGGGCGTAATGGAATTTTAAATAAAAGGCTGCGCCGCTGAAGGTTGCCAGAAGCTGAACTAAATGGATTCAAATTGAATTTAAGTGGATTCTGACACCGCGGCCCAAGTCAAGGTCAAACCAGGCCTGGTTTCTGAGCAGCCGCGAAAGTGCTGCGACTCTCCGCTCGAGCTCCTGTTATTTAAGGTTAATCCTGCAAATTGTGTTGGGTTTAAGTTGCATTTAACCTACATAGACGCTGCAGGTTTTGTCTTGATCCAGGACCACCAACCTCTGATCTGACCGCCAGATACAATGTGCATTTGGGTTGTTTTGCATCGGCTGACCGCTTGGGTTGGTAAAAGAAGGAAAATACAACTTAATCTGGATAAAGTGCTGCAGCTGAAGAGGAGTGAGAGCACAAAACAGCGGGGACACCCGCAGATGAAATGTAGCGAGAAGGCCAGAGTCCTACAGATACCATAATCCCTGATCAAAATAAATGTTACGTGCGTTCAGTGTTTTCATTTGCTCATCCGTTTCTACCTCGTAGCCAGAATGAGGTCAGCACAGATTTCCATTTTGGCTCCAAAGCTGGTTATTTCCAGCAATTTCTTCCGAGGCGCACTGGATAAATTTAGTGCCCTGGACAGAGTATTTATAGCAAAAAAAAAAAAAAATCAACAACTGAGCAGGGATTTACCACACAGGTTTTTCTTTCTCATTTCCGTTTCAGTTTTTTTACGTAACAGATCCGCAGAGAGTGATTGCAGCGAACAGTGTGAACAGACCCGGTGGACTTGTGTGACTAATACGTTGTTCAACAAACAAAAAAACAGAGACAATCCTCCAATTAAATGGTCACTGAAATCAGAGCTGCACGTCGCCGTAAGTGCAGGTGTTCAGCTGTTAAGTCAAGGGCACTTTGGCCGAACGCTCCGATACGATCCTGTGACCTTTCAGATTACAAGACCTGCTCTTTAAAGTCCTGCTGCCCTACTTCCCCAGAATCCATCATCTCAGGACGCTGCGGAGAAACTCTGCTGCTGTTTGTCCGGGAGATGAATGCAAAGTCTGCGGTCAACCACAGAAGGTTGATGATAATTTAGGTCAGGGTGAACGTCGGGGCGAACTCGAACAGCGATCAGGAATTTGCAATCCAACTTTCTCCTTAAATGTGCCCCTCGCACTAAAAGCCACAACATATCGGCTTGTTTTCACCGCGATACAACGTCCTTAAATAAAAAAGTCATATACTTCACTCATTAAAACAAATAAATGAGGGTTGAGATGCAAAGTATTAAAAGGAAGGATTTCAAATTAAACTAATTCAGGATCAAACTGTTAAATCAAATCATATCTGAAGACTCTGACACTTTAATTAAATCGATAATGGATTAAAAGGCAACAAGACAACAGAGCAAAGATATTTTTCTTTGTAATTTACTGCTATATGACGGGGATTTTGATGGAAAATGGAAAGAAGACGTTCAGTGGTAAAAAGAAAGAGGAGAAAACGAGAGAGGAAAGATGTCAGGAAGTCAAAATGTTTCAATTTTCTACTTTAGCAAGTAGTCACATTGGTTATTTAGCAAATTGAGTTACATTTTCTCTCTTGAAGGCTAATCCAGAGCGTCCGGTTTTATTAGACTCGTCACGAAGTCTCTACAGGACTTTCCACCCGAGTCCTAATTTCTCATAACATCGGTAGTTATTGCTGCTCTTTGATCAAAGATTCAGGATTCAAAAACCTGCAATAATAACTTGATGCAACAGGAAAATCTTCATATTTTTAGTTCATATTTCACCATTTCTGAGTCCAAACATCTCAATCAAACCACATCCCCAAAAAAAAAAAAAAAAAAAAACACATGTATAATTGACGTGCAATTTTGCATTCAGACTCTGACTTGAAGTGAAATACGGCTGCTGTTTGAACGAGTTGATGAGGAGCAATAAAAAATGACTGCCGACATGAAAGTGAAGCACATTTTGGGATTCTATTAAATCTATGAGTCATCTTAAGAGCCTGCTTATAAAATAGTTATGCATTTAAAAGATTGAATCATCTGTGTTTGTTAAATATTGAATGATGAATTTAACATAGCAAAAGTGTTCCAAATGGATCCGTGCAGACGCGGCTGACATTTTATTGACCCGTCAGACACTGATACAATCATTTCTCTCGATTCACAGCAGCCGAATGAGGACAAGCAGGGAAAGACAACAGCAGTTTACTGCAGCATCAACGCCCAAAGGACTGTCTCTAATGATCATTTTAAATAATTAGGAAGTTTAATATCATCAAATGGTTGCTCCTGCCATCACAACAAAAACATACCAGGGGCTGTCTGACGTTTCCTTTCCGACTGTTACTCAAACAAACCGACTCCGTGAGGCTCTCGGGGGACAGATGACATTCTTAAACACGTCCCCTCCTCACACACAAATTTGAGACTTCATTTCCTCAAAAGCTTTCGGCAGGGATAAATATGCCTAAAAATCACATTTCAAGTTGTAATCTACAAGATTGCATTTTAATTCTGACTCCATCTTTGCTGCTGCTGCTCTGCACTTCAGGAGATCGTGTGTCAATCAAACAGCTTGGGCGGATTTTGGGATTTTCTTTTGACAAAGTTCAGGTTTCTGTAATTGGGGCTCTTTTTGCTTTGTCTCTTCGACCACAGAGACTACACTGCCTGCAGTTGTTCCTTCTTTTTCTGTTTATTTCAAACAAAGCGCAGACATAAAACACATCACTTCTTCAGACAAAGTTTCCCAAAGAAAACAACCAGACAACAAAATTATTAGATCCCAAAGTAAAAAAAAAACGATTTCACGACAAAATAAATAAGATGGAAATCTTTTTAAAAAGCACTGATATGACAAAATGGTTCGTTCTCTCGTAATCTCATTAAACTGCACCAAATTCAGAACATTATTTCCTAAATAGTCTAACAATCTGTGCAGAAAGATAACTTGAAATCATTATGTCATGATCTGGGTATAATAAATATATTTATTGATCGCTGCCCGGCACAGTTACAGGCTGAATGACTGCTGAAACTAAACAGACTAGACTGACAGAAATATAATCTACAACTAATTCACACATTTTCCAGCCTCTTAAATCAGAGACGTGGTTGTTTTTCTATTGATCGGACAAAACAACACATTTGGAGATGTCATTTTGGGCTCTTTTTGCTATTTAACTTGATTTATTTGACTAAACCATTAATCAACCAAAGATAAAACTGTAATGTGAGTCATCCCTTTATTTATATGACACACTAATATGATGATATAAAACAGAAAGAGAAACAACAGCAGCCTCCATCCTGAAACCAGCAGAATCAACACTCAGCTACCTCTTCACACACACACACACACACACACTCCTCCTCGGGGTGGGTCTGCATCACCTCCCTGCCCTCCGGACTGAACCCCCCCCCTTCCCCTCTTCTCTATGTGCTCATTACCTTAATTGATGTTTAACCCGTAGATCAGAAGCTGATGATGGCTCAATTAAGCTTGCTGGAGGACGGGGATTAGTCCTGTGTAAGTAAGGCGGTTTGTTGCCCTGCAGCCGCGGCTCCTCTGGACCCTAATCCTTCTCTTCGACCGCCCCTCCCCCCCCAAGGGTCAGAGAGGGCAGGACATGTTGGCAAATAGCTCCAAAATGGGCTATGATGAGGAAACAATTACACCAAACATGCACAGCTGGGACGTGCGTCTAATGAGTGTCTGCGTTGTCAATTAATCTGCAGATTGTTTTCTCCGTTAATCAATTAAACTATAAACTGGTTCGGCTATAAAATGTCACTAAATTGTGAAAAATGTCCATCATAGTTTCCAGAGCTCGAGCTGCTGTCCTCAGATTGACTATTTTTTCCTACTGAAAACGCAAAAAAAGTCCATTTACCGAAAAAAAAAACAAGACAACCAGCTTAGTCACATCTGAGAGGTTCAATTTGGTGTGTCAGTATAATTAAATGACTATGTTTTGCCTTTTTTTAAGCTTTAGTTTGAAGAAATGATTCTTTACAAAACCACTTTTACGTGTGAACAATGAGCCAAAACTACATGTTGTTGCCTGCGCGGCCCTTCATGTATGTATGTGGAGGTTTATCCAAACTCTGGAGCAGACTAAATGGATTCACTGATAACACGACACTGTCCTCTTCCAAGCAACGCGATACACCAACAGGAAACAACTTCGAACCGAGGGGCTTCTCGAGGATGTTGTTTCACTCAGTCTGACGTCGGATCGAGGTGGATATTGACGTCTTCTGCTGTGAAAGCGTCGCAGAGCTCACCGCGGACCGGACGGGCGCTCGGATTCACTTTTTATTCTTCGAGTGTTCCCAGCTGGTGTGGAAATAAAAGCTGGTAAATTACAGGGAAACAGGTCCGTGCTCGGCCAAAAATACACAAATCAGGAGCGTTTCAGTTTCTGCCCAATTTCTTGCCTCGCCAGAAGTTCTCGCCTGGCTCTTTATGAAAAGTGTGTCCAAAGTGAAAACGCACAAGTTTCCTTTGAATAATTAGGAACAGTTGCTCCTGTTTGCTGAGTGTTTCATAGCTAAACAATTACACCCTGCATGGATGTGATTAATATTTCGATTGATTACTTTTTAGACACTAAAATGTACAATATAGACTAACTGATTACCAAACAGAGCTTCATACAACGATATGATCGATATGACAGCCATCAACACATCTGTCACCATTTAACATACATTTAATGCTCAGATACAAACTGACTTTGAGAATTACTCAAAGAAAATAAGTTAATTCACAGCTGAAGCAGCCTTTAGTACCAATCTGCCCACACTGCCATTAAAAAACAACAAAAAATCTTTTACTATATTTTTTTAACTATGCAAACTGTAAGTCATGTGACTTTTCTCGACGAGCATCACTTTGCTTCGCTGCTAATTTGGGAACATGAAAGTGAAAATGAATCAAATCCAAAACTCTGACACGCTGAACTTTTCCACTCCGGCTCAGGCCAAAGAAAACAAACAGTAGGTGCGATGAGCGGCACCAGGGGAGGCACATCTCGCCCGGTCTGCTTCTTCTACCCTGCGTGGTGCTTTTCTGGCTGCAAGCAGAGAAGGGAGGCCATTTTGAAAAACGCAGCGGGGGGAGAGTGGATTGTGAGGTGAGGCTTGCTGCTGCTACTTCCCACGTTAAGTGGCTGATGGTCTCCTCTTTGTACAAAAACACCTTTGGCTTCAAGTTCCATTAACAGAGAGGGAGTGAGGACATTTCTTTCCCTCTTTCAATGTGCCGGGGTAAAGCGCTGCCCAGCAATGATTGAATCATAGCCATAATAGCAGAAGGCAGAGGCCTGCTGAGCGGCTGAGTTCTTCCTGTTCTCCTCGCTCAGCGTGGGAACAGCCGCGAACAAAATCTGCCCTGGAATCAGCACACAAAAGAGGCCGCGAGAGCAACACGACCAGAGCAGGTAGTAATTGCTCCTTTCTGCTGAAGCGCTCCCTCCGTCTGAAAAGGAGCGCGGCTTGTGGTTTGGAGGCTTTCAGTTCGACAGCAGTGACGGGGGCGCGCTCGTGTAACCCGACTTACAAGATGGGCTTTTCTGCCGTCACAGGACGAGAGAACGGGTCAGCTGCAGGCGAGCACACGGAAAACACATGTCCACTGAGGCTGCGCTATTGTACCAGGCTGAAAAGGTAAACAGGCAAATCAATGAGGCGGCGGGAGACTCGCCATGCACATCACGGCAGGTACAGTCAGCTCACCTGTATTCAGCACTAACACCAGATCCTCTCCATGCTTTTCCCTCAGTGTGAGCATGTTAAAAAACAAGCGCTGAACTTCCACAGCATGCTGATGTCATTTTCTGCTGTCTGCTAATGCAGCCCGGGCCTCAGCGGTGATTAAAGCCCATCAATACTCAGCCTGGCCAACAAACAAATTGATTAGCGAAAATTAGACCCCAGTTAAAATTACAGTGCACGCCAAAGTCCCGGGTTCCTCTGTGACGGTCTTGACTAATGGAGAGCTCGGGAAAATGTGTCAGGGAATTAATGCGGCTCTGCTCTTCGGTTTAATTCAGATGCAGCGTTTGGTCTTTATTTTGTTCACCACCAAACCACGTCTACTCTGACGCCTCAACTTTCATGAAACCAGCAGCGACGTGCAGCGCTGATGTTTCGTAACCTGTTACGGTCTCATCTATAAAACGTTAGAAAATAGTGAAAACTATTCTGCAACAAATAATCAGTTTCCAAATCTTCTGCAAATTCACTTTCTCTAGCTCAACTAATCAATTAACGGACTAATCATTTCAGAGGTAATCAAATAGAAAACCCATAATTAACTCCAGAGCTCGGCAGATGGAGTTCGTTTATTTCTAACACCTTCAGAAGAGCCCTCGTTCTTTGAGACACGGAGGAGAACACGTTCAAGTCGAGACAAAAGGCAAAATTGATCAGCGATGATTTCATGTGACATTTGAACATCTTCTGAGGCAGCTTGTGCTCAAATTTTTACATTTCTGATGAAAAAGAAGCAGAGCTGATGACATGCTTGCTCACAAACTTAGAAACAAGATGTCTCCCCACACTGTAAATCATACATTTTCTGACATGTTACGGAGAAAAAGATTAATTTGATGAAAAAATAAAATCAATCAGCAGATGAACTGACTGCAGCCTGAACACTGATATGATTATAAATGTTGGCACACACACGTCAGAGGCCCACAAACTGAACTTTTCATGCTGCTTTGCACACGCAGCTCGGCGGCCGGTCACTTCGTCACGACTCTGACACACACTGACGCTCTGTGATGTCTGGAGAGCTCGACGGCTTACTGCCCGTGTTTGCAATTCAGCAGGAAGCTGCAGCATGAGAGAACGATCGTACTTCCTTAAAATTAACAGAAGCGAGGAGGGAAAGGAGGGGGGGTGTTTTTTTCCCCCCTCTGTGTTTTGACTGCAGCCAGCAGAGCACACGATGGAGCACATGGCCCAGCTTCAGCACAGGGAAACCAAAACTCAGCCCCCTGTTTCCTCGCTAACTCTCCCTCTGTGAATTCAGAAAATTAATTCCCAGATTACGTTCGCTGTAAAAAAAAAAACGTCTCCTTAAAGTTTTGTCCTGGCAGGAGGCTTTACTCTGTCGATGAGAGCGGCGTACAGCTTCGCCTGCAGTCACGCTTCTCAGGGACACAAAAGCCCATTACTGAAAGCTGAGCCCGTAAGTTATCTGCAGCTTAAGCCCCTTTTCACCGAACAAGTCCAGTTACAATATTTTGCTCAATTTGTGGATTGTGTTGCTGTGCGAGCATGCGAGCGAAGGGGTGAAGCCTCCGGAGACTTTTCAGACAGACAGACGGACTCTGCTGCAGGGCTGTAATGTAAGGAGGGAGCCATCAGAGGAGCAAAGTGCACCATCAACATTTCCTCCATCCTGCTAAGACGCACGACAGATCAGCAAGCAGCTGACGATGATGAAGATGGAGGCCTGTGTATGTCAGAAATGTTGAGAGCAAAAACCCAAATAAACAAATAAATCTAGGTGCTGACATGAACCCGTCTCCGTGTTGAACTTAACTCTTCTGAAGCTGAATTTCACCAGTAATCTTGAGTGCTGGTCGCTTCAAACGGCGGCAAACTTTCAAACACGCAACATCAGTTTGAAGATTTTCAGCTTTAAACCAAAGGGAGGCCGAGAGACGAAGGAGGGAGGAGGAGGAGGAAGAGGAGGAGGAGGAGATCTGATGCTGGCTACGTTGTGAAGTCTGGCTTTCTGTGGACTAAGAGACAGTCCTGATTTCACTTCAGATTCAAAAGACGACACCGGCACAAAGATATCGGAGATAATTGGACACAGTTTGGGTGAATGTCATTGGAGAGGTTCACCTGCTTGTTCAGGTGTGTTTTACAGACTCAAGCTTCTCCTAAACATCCTGCCAAACATGAGACTTTCTGCTCTATCGTCCATCCCGTCGGACGGTTTCCTCACCTGTCTTATCTGCACAAACACTCATGAGGTTACGCTGAGCCGCTAATCTGCTCCTGACGGGACGAGCACCCTTTTATCTGGGCCGTCTCTGCCTCCCGGGGGGGGGGGGGCAAACCTTCCTGGCAACCCGGGCTCTTCACCTGCAAAACGCAGCAGCTTATCTCACACACATATAACAGTTCACAGCAGAGACTCGGCCCCCAGAGACCCTCTGATCCACAGTCACCTGCAGGAAGTGAAGGGAAGCCTGACAGAGAGGACGCTTATCCCTCCAAAATAAAAGAAACAAAACCATCAGAGTGAACCTGACAGGAGTTTTATTCTGTTTTTTTTATGCCATCATTACAGAGTAAAATGGTTTCCGGGTTTGAGGAGGAAATTAGAAGTTTGATCTCTTTCTCTCTCTCTCTTGGGAGAAAAGCAATTACGCACAGCAATGAAACTGAATGTGCTCATGAAGGACACATAAAACGATCATTTAAAGGCAGTGAGAGAAACAATGTGACATTTCTTTTATAAAAACAAACAAAGCAACACAATTTTTCTCCCAAAATCACTCCACTGTCCCTGCACATCCCTCTGCATCTCCATCTTTCTCCACCTTTCCGCTGCAGAGTAAACCTGTCAAACTTAAACCAAATTGATGGCGCGATAAAAGTTGCCAATAAAACTAAAACGAGCTGAAATCCATTTGCAGAAATGAAGAGAAATCGCGTGAAAAGGCGCGCTGACAGTGGCCGTAAATCGTTAGTGACAGCTGGTGATGCAAACAGAGAGAGAGAGAGATGTTTCTGACAGGAGGCTGAGCAGATCCGAGCCTGATCCTGCTGTGAACTTCAACTACGCCTGCTGCTCTTCGCACAAACACGCAAACACTGAGCTTTTCTTGTTTTTTATCATCTCTGCGGAACAGTTTCAGGTGCCAAACTCGCCTCCCTGCCGGCTGTCAGCAGCAGGACAGAAATAAAGATAAAAAATAAAGAGGAAAGAGAGAGAAATGTGCAGCAGAAGTGACTGACTTACCGAGCGGCGTGTCCACATCTGTGTGAGGAGACGGCAGCTTCGAGCGTCGCACTTGGAGACGCTCAGGAGGATTTTTATTGTTATTTATGTTTTGCTGAAGGCGCGCAGGAAGTGTGCGCTGCGCTACAAATTAACCAAAATTAAAAAACATAGAGGCGGCACCCTTTCTTCTCCATGTACAAGGTAACTATTTAGTTGTGGCAAATGGTGCCTAATCTATCCTGTGCCACTGCCCGCTGAGTGGCAGCGGCGCGGGCCAATCAGCGCCGCCCCTCCGCGCCGCTTCGACCAATCAGATCGCTGGAACGGAAGTGGGTGGGAAATAAGTGGCGGAGTAGGAAGGGCTGCTGGCGACATCATGTGTGAAGAGTTTATATCCCTCCGCCGCGGAGACAGGACACTCCGCTTTCTTTACCTTTTTTTAATTATTAATAACCCTACAGCAGAGCAAACAACCAGACATCTGCTGGATTGCTGTCTGTATATAAACCTTTAAAATATTTTGTGTTTTTCTGATAAGTTCCTCAGTTATTTTTAAAATCTGGACAGTAAAGTGACTGTGAATGTCAGCATGTAGATCCTGAGTGAAGGTATTTAAGTTGTACTTTTACCAGGCGACAGATAAATGTGTGTGAGTGCGTTCAGCGGGTTGTTACTTTGAAGGTGACACCTGTATTGTGTCTGTTTAAAGGTGACACATGTTGGAAACTTTCACTGACGCGCAGATCAGCCGCGGTGCGTACTACTTTTCTGTGCTCGCGGCGGAGGAACACGGTGTTTATCGTGACGTATGCGGCCTGTGTGGTGACCGCACGCGCGCACGGACGTTTACCTTCGCGCGAGCGCACCTGCGGAGCTTTAAAGGGCGGGACGCGCGCGCAGTGCCGCTTCACACCTTTTTACTGAGCGCCGCGTGCGTGTGAAGGTACGTCACGTTACGTCAGCGTGGAGGAGCCAAAGTCACTGCGGCGCGTGCACGACGTGAGTTTGTTTAGACCTGTATGTGAAAGTACACACACACACACACACACACAGTCACACACACAATCTCACACAATCTCTCTCTCTCACAAACACACACACATACACACAGACTCACACACAATCTCACACATACAAAGACACACACACTTTCTCACATACTTCCTATCTCACACACACTCAAACGCGCACACACACACACACACTCACACACACACAGGTGAGTGTGTGTTTCACAAAAAGTTGAAAAAACTTTCAGGTTTAAGACAGAAAACAAAGAAACTTAAAAAACACAGGAAGAGGAAGCACATCAAAATAAAAGTAAACTAACTGACAATTAACATATAGGCTAATTTCATAAAAATATGCAATCTTTATTTATCAAATATAAATATGATCGATCAGTAATTGTTCAAAATAAAAACTTTATTTAACACGTGATGGTATTTCACAGATTAAATAATAAAAATACCTCATTACAAATAAAAATTCAAACAGAAAACGTTTTATTGTGAAAATGAATTAAAGTATCAACAGCAGATTAACTTCCTCTGCAAAGAAATGTCCTCTGTGACAGATTATATTTAATCAGTTCATATTATGAATGCAGCAAATAAGTTTTTTTTTGTTTTAGGTGCTCGAGATGAAGTTACTTTTAATCCCAAACTCATTGTCAGACTCCTCTGAAGGGTCGCTGTTAATCTGAAGGGTCGTGAGATTATCTGGACAGAAAAGACTAATTAAAAATCAAGCTCGCATATTTTCCTTATTTTTGCTTTTGTTGTAGCGAAATATTCTGAGATTTGAATGAAATCACGTGAGAAGAACATCAGTTTAGTCTCAAATATTTAATCTGACTCTGAGTTTTCAATTTAATCTGTGACAGCGTTTAATAAAGTTATCATGCAGCATGTTTTTATATTTAAATGATATCTGCAAAAAAAGTCAGTTATCAAACTGTCAGATGAACAGAGTTTATTAAATATTTGCAGAATATAAATAGAGCAGTATTACAGATTATCAGGAAATTATCAGGTAAAAGTAGAAACTCACCTGTTCTGCAGAATCTGATCAAACTGAGCAACAAACGCTAAAAAAATCTATAAAAAATAGAAAAATAACAGATCAAACCAGAACACGTCTTTATAAAATCACTTTCAAAACTGAGAAGTGAACCGAGTGTGTGTGTGTGTGTGTGTGTGTGTGTCTGTGTGTGTGCCTGTGTGTGTGAGTGAGTTGCTCCTCCCAGACGCTGACATAGCTGTAAAACATCTTCAAAGATGCCACTTAGTCCCTAACATCAAAGAGACTAAACACTCAGACTGTGTTAAATCATTGCTTTAGCTTGTTAGCGGAGGTACATTTGTTTCATCACCACCAGGTTTTTTGAGACTCATCACAGCCAGAAAACAAATCTGCTCAAAAAACCTTTTTTCCTCCTCTTTCTGAGAGAAACACTCCAGCAGAAAGCAAAAATCTGGTGCTCCAAATCAACACCTACATGAGGTCACTGTCTTCCAAATTGGTTCCAGTTGTTGTTGCCACATCACTGACATCGCAACAAATGGGCTGTTTTCTACCAAAGCTGAAGCGTCCAAACATGTGAATTCAACCAGGTCCACAGACGGCTTTGATTAGAAACACATGCTGCATTTTTGAGCTATGACTTGATTACACGCCTCTTTTCTTCCAGAGTAAAGGGGGTTGGGCTCACCAGATTGTACATTGTCTTGAGTTACACGTTCTCAGGAGACTAAGTTTTATCAACGTGGTGTGTAGCGTCTGGTGGTGAACCTGGGACGTCTTGGTGGCACAGACCATGCAGCTGATAGACTTTTAATGCAGCCTGTGCCTGTGAGGACTGCTCCATGGGAACTACTTATAAACCAAATTATTGAAGTCAGCAAATGGAGGTTTCGGGGTGGGGGGATGACTTCCAGATGTTAAACTAGTTGCTTTTGCAGTGTTTGGAATTTATTTATTTTTTTTAAGATTTTCTTAGCTCTTGCATATATTTGGGAGGGGAGGACAGGAATTACATTTCACTGATTGTATCATATATGATTATCTGTGACCAATAAACTTGACTGATTGAATTATCGGTGATGTAAGACTCGATGTGTCAGTATTGCTTTAGGGTAGGGTGAATATAGATGAACTTCCTGGCTCGTGGTGTACCTAAACAGTTTGAGGGGACACCATTACTCCTGCATCTTTACACTGTACACCTCCGTAGGTTCAAGTTAAAGCAACTGTTTGTTTAAAAGCCATGCAATTATGGCTCCAACTGACCGGTTTCCTGGTCCTTGATTGGCACTTACTCACCAATCTGCCCTGTGATCTCTCTCAGCCTGTCCATATGGGAGGATGACAGGACAGAGCGTGAACTCTGAACGGGCCAGGTTTCCCAAGTGTTGTCATTGTCTTTACTTCATTCACACCAAGCATGCACTTGAATTGCCGCTCGTACTGGTGTGAAATCCATGTTGGGGAAAAAAAGGTGCACTTCTCAGAGAGTTGACTGTCTCTGTGGTTGTGTGCTCTCCAACATTTGACAAAAGCAGTTTTCATTGAAAGTTTGCTACAATGTGAAGGTGTGAGATTTTAAGGATGTGACCAGAGGCAGGAGGGTCTGAAGGACGATGAGGATGATGTGATTCTAGTGCATCATGGGAAATGACAGATGCAGTTTACAGAGCACTAAAAGGATACCTCTGGATAATTAAAATGCAGCACATAATTGCTGGAGTACCTCTTTCATTGATCATAAAAGTATTGTTAGATTGATGATTATTAGTGGCCATCTAAATTAGACACCACTGTCTTTCTCAACAATTAAAACGTAATATTGTCTATCCCCAAATGCCAGGAAAACAAACATAACCGGAGAAAGCCAGCCATTGCTGCTGCTCAGCGCACTTTGCCTGTACAGTGAGTGTTGATACAGCTGCTTGTAGTTTTTCCAGGAGATCAGGAGGACTTTTGCCCTCTGGAGCTTATCCTCTGTAGGTTGGCAGGTCTTACTGTAATATAGCACTCCCTCTGAACATGTTCTCTGTCTCTCCCCCGGTGACTGCTTCAAAGGCTGCTGTAATTATTTTAAATCTTCCTATTCAAGAGATGTTTTGTCCCATCTGGCAACTTCTCCCTCTGTGGTGAAGTGCTTTGGGCCAGGTGATTCAGCAAAATCTGATTAAAGTTCCTGTTGAATGAATTTTCAATTGAATCAAAGAGGAGCATATCTGTTGGTAACAAACAGTGAGTGTCTTAATAGGAAATGCATGAGGCAGAGCTTTAGAAAGACTTAAGACTTAATATACTGTAGTACATTGGTGATGTTTTAACAGTAACATAATCGGTTCATCATAAATTCATAAAAATGTGATAATATTGTCAGTCACATTCTTAACTACTGCTACGCTGACTTGTTCAAATGCCACAAAATGGTGTCTGTCAGCCATAATTGCAGGTTGTGGTCCAACCTAAATTCTACGTTGTAGCCTGGCTGTGTATATTATAACTGCAGAGGGTGAACAAGTGGCTCTACATGGGTGTTGGTGGGTGACAGGGGTTAGCAATGTGGCCTAAGTTATGTTTAGGTTTTTAACAACTTGTTGAACAGCTGATTGACTTGATGGAGAGATGCCTCGAGGTCACGTGTAAATCCAGGTGGTCTTCTTGGAGTGGAGCTGAGGCAGTGCCGCAGTCTTATAAATAACTCATTTCCTGTTAGCAAGCAAACAGCTGGACTGTTTTGTAATTAAAACTAAAGGCGTTGCATCATTATCAGCAAGCTCAGGCATGCTGTACCAAGACTTTTCAAAGAAGTAAGCAAAACAGTAGATGTCCTGTACTTTTTATTGATTGTGACTGAAGGATGTTGG
>JAVQJZ010237931.1:0-20898 GCA_036025355.1 Leiopotherapon unicolor
TGCCAGTAGCTGGTGGCACAAAGGGGGGTTTAAAAGACAAATATAAGGCAGGAATCACAATGACGAAGCAACTTTGTCTGGAAAGAGAACGGAGGAGCTCGCTGGGACGATCAAAGCGCCGACACAGAGAAGGTTGATAGTTCAATTCCCACCAAGGCAGCCTGTGTCGAGGTGCTTTTCCTTAAAGGTTTCCATAAAAGCAGAAATAACACTAAGTACTGTATGTGCATAAAAATATATCACAATTTGCATGTCTTCTACATCTCTTCTAAAGAGCATACAACATCCTCAGCACCCTGGAGAACAAGCAAAAAAAACCTTCCTATCTACATACAGGAAGCTACGTAACAAACTTTTTAGAGAACAATCCCAGTTTGAGGCTCAGACATGAAAGCAGTTTGTGCAACAAAGCAGAGAGAGGCGCAGACTAAATCGTTCTTTAATAGATCAATTACTTCCCCAGATTTTCAGCTGAAACACGACGTCGATGCAAGATGTTCACGGGGTGCGATGTGCTCAAATGGCTCCCTGGAGTCTTTGCTCAAAGCGTAATGGTTTTTTTGGCTGTGTAGCTCTTAAATCTCTCTTTCATTCTCCTTATCGGGGTGTTTTGTGCCTGTCGTGTCTCTGGATTAAGATGTCCTCCGAGCCGCGAGCGAGTATCTCTCGCAGCTCTTTCGGCATCTAAAGGCTCCGTTTACATTTGTAATTTTGACTGCGGTTTTGAAATCTGGCGATGCGATGGTGGAGCGAGGCGCCGTGTCCACATGTGGCCTGAAAACGTCCGTCAAACAGCTCCTGTGTTTTTTTAAAACTTCATCTTACTGTTCTTTCAACTTTTCTTATTCACCAACTCTTCTGTGCATCTTTAAAGAAGCTTGTGACTGAACAGTAAAAAGAGTTTGCAATGGAAGAAGCATCATTATTGATTAAAGTGCTGAAAATCGTCATCATCTGCATGATGCTCTAATCATAAAACACAGGACTACACGCAGGAGAAAGTATGACCGTGCATTGTATGTTTCTGAGAGGCAGAAAAATGCATTCAAACAGAGGTAAAGAACATCTTCAGGGGACTAAAGGCTCACTATATTCTTCATTTTCCATAATATGTGTGGCTTGCATTGTATAACTTACATCTCTCATGTATATTATGTCTTCTTTTACATATAAAAGATGCAAATGTATTCATAAAGTGCTCGTACTGGTTTTGTATTGCGATTTAAAGACTCGCAAGAGTTGCTTGAGCATCTCAACGCCCTGCAAACTTTCTCCTTAAAATCACTTCACTTGTTTTACCACCTCCTGTTAAGTCAAATGAAGTTTACTGGTACAGTGCAGCATCGCAAACAACGTGGGATTTACGGGCTCGCAGCTTTAGAGGTTTCCAACGGAGCCTGACAAGAGAAGAAAAAACCTCCTCGTGGTTCCAGGCGGGGTAAGAAGCTTTATAATGGAGTGGAGTCGCTCAGAAACCAGCAGAAACAAAACGGTCGTCCAGAAGCTCCCCGGTGTGAAGTTCTGAAGCCGAGGGGTTGCTAAAAAAAACTAAACCAAACGCTTCTCCCCGACACATCCAAACCCTAATTAGGCTCACAGGTGGGTGTAAAGATGCTGAGGAGGAGATATGCTGGAGCCACAGAGGTTTATTATGAATGAGTTAAGGGACCCCGAAGTGAAACTATCTGGATCAGATACAGGAACACGTTGTGTTGGCTGGCTGCTCCGTCTGAAGAGCCTCAGCACTTTTACACAGACTCACGATGGTTTTTTTTTCTGTGTTTATCTAGCTGATCCTGTTAATTAAGACACTCACACTGGTTCACAATCGGCAGGACTTCACCTCTAAATTTAGGACCTGCCAATCACACACACACATACAAGGAACGTGCATGAAGTAAAATATAATAAATGACAAAATAGATCTTTATTCCACTCCAAAATGACAAATATGAGTATTTTCTTCTCTATAAAGCTCTGTAAGTGCCTTCTTAACATATTATAACTGATAAAACTGACTAATATAAACAAAAATAACCCATATGACAATTTAAAAAACAATAAACTAACAGTATATTTTATCATTTACATTGAATACGACACATCTATATGTATTCAGACTGTGGAGGGTGTTCATTGAGTTTTCTGCTGTTAAATAAAGGCGAAATGGATGAGGTGTCACGCACACACACGCCTGCAGGCCATCGTGAAGCTGCTCTAATCCTTCCCTAATAAGGTGGTAAAGACAGGGAGATTGGCATTATCGATCAGGCCTTTAGGGAAAACCTCTCCGTTTCCTCACAGCGAGGTAATCAATAGTGAGCCTACGTGTCACACACACACCCAGCTGCAGACCCGTACAGTAAATCCCCCGTGCCGGATCTGACCCGTGAGAACACGACGGTAAATCCCAAAAGCCCTCGCCGAGCGGGTCATAGGCGCGTTGACCTATAGGAGATCGAAGACGGAGCACGTGACTGCTGACAGCGGAGACAATAGATGCCCCCAGGTGCCTCATCTGTCCCAGTGTGTGTGCGAGGTGTCACCGTGAATCGAGAAAGGGATGGAAACAAGATAACGAGAAGAAGAGGAAAAGAAAAAAGAGGGAAAAAAGTCAAAGAGCGGATAAAAGACAAATTGGATGAAAATGAAATCTCTTAATCAAATGAAGAAGAAAGAGGTGAAAGAAAAAGGGAAACCATCTATTCTTGTTAGGCTCACACACACACACACACACACACCTACACACACACACACACACACACACACACACCTACACACACACACGCACACACCGTCTTTGTTTCCAAACTACAGCATCACTACGATACTACACTTTACTCCGTAGCAACAGGTTACAGGTGAAGGTGCAACGAGGAAATTTTCTCATTTCACACTCTTCACACTCTGCAGGTTAAAGTGTTCAGTCGGGGGGGGGGGGGGGGGCAAAATTACATCCGAGGATCAGTCTGTACGTGAGGAACTCAAGAAATCAAGCAACACACACACACACACACACACACAGGCAACAGGACGCAACCTGCAGGTGACTTAACGGTGTCACTGTCAACAAGGATTTTCTGATTTGTACATAAAGAAGCTTTAAATGAAGGTAGGTCTTCATTTGTACCATGAATTATGTTTTTTTCTTACTGCAGCTTGTGATTTAAGTTAATAAGATGCAAATATCTCACTGAAATGTGAACTCCAGTGTAGTTTTTAAAGGATAACTCGTCCTTGTGTGCAGGTTTGTCCGTCACTCATATCAGTGACAATCACAGAGTTAATCTGCTGAGTGTGCTAACACAGCCTGTTAAAATGGCTGTAACTATAAAATAAGCTCCACATTGCAATAAGCAAAAGAAAAATCCTTTTGATTTGATGTTAGCTCGGTGAATCAGACATAAAGACAACAACAGGAGGAGTAAAGTCATGTTGAACAGAGACTATTTAAATCCTGATTCAGCAGCAGATTCACGTCCGCCAACGTAGTTTTTTTTTTCATTCACGTGACAGTCAGAGCGCAGTTTGGCCTTTTTTCTGTGAAAGTTTGATAAAAGTTTGGTGGTATTTCCCTTTAGACGACCCCGCGGGGCCGCTGAGCTGCTCAGCGTAGCGTGTTTGGATCTGAATTGTGTGTGTGACGAGTATAATTATGTGATCTTTTGCTGCATCTCAGGAGTCCGGAGTTATTACCAGTGGATAATGGTGGGTGTGTGTGTGTGTGTGTGTGTGTGTGTATGTGTGTGTGTGTGTGTGTGTGGAGAGAAATGGTAAAGCTCAGAGTGGCTGGAGGAGCAGGCTGTGTGTGTGTGTATGTGTGTGTGTGTGTTTGTGCATATACAGATATATACTGTGTATATGCAGAGCAGGTGTCTGATCACACACATTAGCTGGTATTGCATGTGTAATTCTGTGTGTGTGTGTGTGTGTGTGTGTTTCCACAGTATGAGTATGTCTGTCTGCCTCTGTGAGTGTGTGTTTACTAAGTGATAGATGACTCTCAGGCAGCGTAAAGTGAACGTGAAAAATGGCAATAAAGTTTAATATTGTTCTCCGCAACGCAGAATTTACGACACAGTGAATTAAACATCCGGTTCTCGTTGGGAGATTGATTTACAAACACACAAAAACACACACCGACACACACTTCGGCGAGCGCACACTCAAAATGCTGATTCACGTGGGGAAAAATACCAAATTTACGGAGGAAGAAAAAGTAGTAGTTTGTGCACATTAGCAGAGGAAAACTTGTGTGTCTCTGCATGTGTGACACACACACTCATAAACTCAAAGGTACAAAACCCAACACACAGTGGAGAAATAACACACACACACACAGAGCTATTTGGTTTCCATATATCAGTGGCTTTACGATTGCTCTCCACTATTCCCTGATCTCCTCCTGTAGCACTGAACCTGTGGGTAATTGGCTTTTTAATGACTTCTGCATTTCCACACATTTCCCATCTTGGTTATTTGCCTTCTCAAGCGTCATTTGAGAAGCCATGCCGAGAAAGAGAGAGCGAAAAAAGAAAGAGAGAGAGAGAGAAGGAGGGAGGGAGAAAATATCTGAAACCACTGCGGTTTCTACTCATGTTTTTATGCAAATTAAACACAGAAGTTACAAAAATATAAACTCTGCGCTGACAGATTCATCATGTCCTCAGTGTGTGTTTAGCCAAAGTGTTCGTGCACATACAACTTTTACTATATTCAGCCATATTGTCAGTGCTACAGGCTTTTATTACGTGTCTTGATGTGCTCTGACCTGCAGTAAAATGTGTTGAAACGTTGCGGTTTCACATTTGCATGTGCATTTACACGGCTGTGCAGAAGACAGCGTGTGTGTTTCGCCCGTGAGCCACCGAGCGTGTTGTTTTATACCAACGTGAGCAGCACACCGAAGAGCCGTGTTTGAAAATTCTGTTTCAGACAAATGAAGGGAGAGAGGAGAAAGAGAGAGAGAGAGGGGGAGAGAGAGAGAGAGAGAGAGATCCCCGACACAGAAAGCAGAAATGTGCTTTGAAGTGAGTGCGCTGCAGGTGTGTCAGTAGTCCAGCAGACAGACAGACTTTCAAACTAAAAACAACATCCATCCTCTCCTGGCTCGCTCCATTAAAAGCTCACAGCCTACAGTGAGATATGACTTTTTAACCGTTAAAAATTAAAATCATTAGCAACGACAATTCAAGGTTGAAACGTCGAGATCTGCTGAGAACGGCGATCTCAGCAGATCTCCCACAGGCTAATAACCCACTGGCATGCTACAAGGCACCCAGAAATATTGATATTTAATCATTTATTGTCATTACTAGTTTAGAATTGCTTCAGCAGGCTGCGAGCTTCGCGTGGAAAATGAGAGAAAAAGGTGGCGACGCACCGTTTTGACTCACGAGTCACAGAGTCAAGAGTAGTATGAGGAACCGCTGAGCGATGGTGGTGATTAGAGATAAAAATACAGAGTCGGGAGAAGCCTGAAGTGAGAGGAAGTGTAATTTTTTACATAAGTGTTAATAGAAATGAGAAAAATCTAGATATTTCTGCCTGTGGAGCAGCCAGAAGAATTATTCATCTCTTACACATCGTGTTGATAAAATCCTCATGTCAACACAAAAACCTCACAATGAAAAAGGACTTTTCATCAAAGCTGAAACAGCATCTTTTGAGGAATAAATTCATACATTAATGTCGTGCACATGTTGGAGCAGATTCCCAGTTAGCAGAAACTTTCAGCTTTAGTTTAGGAAGAAAAATGGCCACTTTTCATCCTTTGACTCAGCTGACTCCAAAGAGTAAAAGCTGGGCCAGTCTTCACCCTGGTCTCTCTCTCTTTTTGTCATCGAGAACTTGATAGACGTGTTTTATTCCCATTTTTCATTCAATAATAAGAACAGTATGTCTCCGTGCCTCGGCTGCTCATATTTGCTGATTTTCATGTCAGTGAGCCTGTTTGTGTCTGGATCCACCTGTAAATAAGAGTCGGTGTGGTGTGTCACACTGTCTTCATCACCCTCCACCACGCATCGTAATGTGTTTTATATCTGCAACCTTCAGGATGCCCTGCATTTACTACAAGCTGCATTTCACCACGTTGAGTCATCTGAAGCCTTCAGCACTAACTTCATATTGATACAGCGATCTGTGCGTTTGAGATATCGACAGGACTTTCATGCACCGATTGTTTCTCGTGACAGACATTGTGCCGCAGTGAAGCCGTTATTCCCGCATTTATCCCGACAAGTGCATCTCTAACTGTCTCTACACTTATTTTTCATATTGTGTTTGGAAATGGCCATCTCTAATTCAACCTTTCACATCTTTGAAACGTATTTGTGGTTCTGAAACTTGAATTTCACGACTGAAAATGTTTCTCATTCCTGAGTTTTCTTCAGGCCAGACCTTCCTTCTTTCTGTATTGTGCTGCAAATTGATGAAGAAAGAGACCGGTTGTGTTTTCTTTTACATGGTGTACAGCTTCTGTCAACAGAAAAAAATACATCAACAGCGACTAACTTTTCAAAACTAAAGAAATACACCATCACCTTTAGAATAACACTTTCAGCCTCTCAAACAAAAATTTGCTCCGGTGCAAATGCGGCTCACTCCTCCGTAAGCTCCAGTCTTTTAACAGCAAGTTTTTATTAAGACTTTAAGTGGTTAGGCTGAAGAAACTGAATTTTACACATAACATCGTACAAAGACAGTGGAAAGCGAAATAAGTGGCCGTGCATTGCAAAAATACACAGACAAGATGTGAAAAGAGAGGAAGAAAACGGTTAAAGTGAACAATCATGCTGCTGCAGATAGTTACAACCAACATCTGCATCAAACTCTTGTGAAGTTTTTCTACCATCGCTCCCTTCAGTAGTTGAACTGGGATTATTGACATGAAGTTGGTGTGAAGTTGATGTGAAGTTGGTGTCGAGTTGTTTCGGGGTGTTTCAGCTTCTGCGGCCACTGAAACTAAAAATTACCATGGGAGAAAGATAATAGTTTTCTCTTAGCAAGCGCTGCGTGACGGCTTGTACAACATTTTCCCTGAATGAGCTTATTTCCTCTCCACACCGCCTCGGGGGCAGAAAAATCACTGAGGGAATATGGGGGTTGTTTTTATAACACAGCGTCGGTAAAGACGACACGTGCACAAAACGCAGGTAGACGCAGGAACACGAAAGGCCTCAGCACATTTGACTCACGCGCGGTGTAATATGGAGCCCACAGCTGGGCGTCGGGTATATAATCTAACCGCTAACTGCAAATGAAGAGAGAAACACATCAGGGGCTCAGATTAGACGGAGCTGGCAGAGATGGAAAATGAAATGGAGACGCCTTTTGTGCCTCTCTCTCTTTTTCTCTCCACCTCTCGCGGCGATCGCTCCCTTTTCTTCCAGGTTGTCTGTCATTTTCAGACATCATTGCTTTTCTCTTAGTGTTTGTCCCATTCTGTCGGCCTCCCCCTCCCTCTTTTCCCCTTCACACACACACTCGTATATATAAACAGAGAGTTATCACTGGCCTACAGGGAGCCATTACTTCTGTGATCCAAGGCTTTTATATGGTGGCTCGGTCTTAAAAATGGGCATTTATTGTCCCCCCTCCTGATAAATCACGAGTGTGTTTTTGCGTTAGTGTGTTATTCATTCAATCTGCTGTTTGCTCGGCTCTCTTCGGGATAGCTAGACGCAGATAAGAGCCTGCAAATACGTGTTTGCGAAATGTGTACGAGAGAGCGAGAGTGGGATTTTAAAAGTCTAAAATGAGAAAAAAAAACCCAGAAAGGGACAGAAAAGACGCGACCTGATGTAATTCTAATTAATCTTAAAAAACACACACGGCAGCCAGACAGCAGCGTGTGCTCCTCTGGTATTTAATTAATTAATTATGTGATTGATTAATCAAGCACACACACACACACAGCAGACTCATTGGCATTAATATTATTAATGGTTTGTTTGGACTTTATTTTAACACCGCTAAAACTGCACATAAATATGAGTTATAACTTCGGGGAAAAGATTAAATTTAGTGAAGACTTGAAGGGAAATCAGCCTGCAGAGAGACTAAACAAATCCAACAGATGCAGGTTTTGTCGGTATTTTGGGCTGTTTGAACAAACGTGTGTGTTGGAAACATGCTGAGATTACAGATGCACAGCGGGCTGGCTGGAAAAGTTTCTATAAACACTTTCTTTTATTTTGCTGTGAGACTCCACATTTACTCGCCCTCCGAAGATGTTAGTGTGCCGTCATGTTGCCTGACTCTCCGTAGTGAAGGGATTGGTCGAGAAAAAGGCACCAAAAAGAGGAGAAAGGACACATTTATAGATTTGTCTCAAGAGAAAACCTCCAAAAACGAGAGAAGATTCAAGAGAAACAAGGAAGAGGAAGATGAAACTGTATCTTGGATGAATCCAAGTGAAAGATTCCTCAGAAAACCGTGGAAAACCATAATAACCTGCATTCAGGTGATCACATCTGTTCTTCTACCAATCCACACTCACTGATTTAGTCTTTCCATCTCGCTGTCTTCTCAAAGTCCTCTCACTTCATGGTTTCCATCGCGGCCGTGGTCTGTGCCTCAAACAGCCAAAGCACTCAATTACGTGAATCGAGATGCAAAAATATGGATGTAAAAACCCCAGAAGAGTCTTCTTCATAATTTATTACAGTTTCTGATTTCTCCAAAGAGCTCATCCTGGAAAACATCTGTTTCCCTGATGGACTTGTTTCTTGCTGTAGAAATTATCTGTCCTGCCAACTCTCCACTCGTCCTCCTTCCTCCTCTTCCCTCCGTTCATCCCGTTTCTCTTTTCTCCCGCCGCGTCTGCCACCGACAGCTCTGTCTGCTCCAGTTAGAGTAACAAAGGGATTTTACCACTCAGGTAATCCATCTATCTTCATCTCACTGTCTCTCTGCGGATGTGCAACGCTGCTTCTCTCCGAAAAGAGACTGGCAGCTCCATTCAGCTCTCAGAGCGGCGTTTCAATGAGAGCCGTGATTCAGAATCAGCCCTGCTTATCCTGAGAGGAAAGTGCTGTTTAAAATTTAAGAAGACTTTCAACTTGCAGCTACTTAGCCGGGAGAAAGTTACGAATTAGACTTTTCCTCATCAGCTGCGAGGCGACATCTTCGTCACCGATTACACCACCAAAGAGATGTGAACGAGTAATCAGACTACTTCTAAACTGAGTCCATGTTTTACTCTGTTTCACTTCATATGTGTGCATTCAGACTTAAAACAATGTCGAAAAAAAATCCTGCAGCTCTGCCTGCTGCTTTCTCTCACTTTAATCCTTTTTTTTTCTACAAACACAAACGAGCAGCAGATGCAAACTAGAAGACGACACTTGCATTGTTATTTTATTGGTATTAAAATTAAACTTACTTTGCTCAAGGCTGTTGCTTCTTCAATAAAGCATTCATTTATTCTGTCTGGCATTAATCGGGGCCACTTGGCATGCAGGATTAAACTTGCAGTGTGTGCTCGCCCTCTGCACAAAACACATTATCATTAGGATCACTAATAAAATAAGTACTGTGGAGACTTTTCCCAAGCAGCACTGAGTGCCAAGTTGAACTAAACTCCAGTAAAATACGACCTCAAACTGTTGATCACAGTGCAACAACCAGCCATCAAACTTCACTCACATCTCCTTCTAGTCTTTACAACTAACTGGTGATTATAAATGACAGTAAAAGTTATATGATGGTGAACTGATGTGCAGGTAAACACAGCATCTGACGTGTGATTTTGAGTCTTTTCAAAGACGAACGTGCAGAAAAATGAGTCCGTCTGTCTGTCAGAATAAACCCAGCTCCATTTGCAGCCTCTCCTTCGTCTTTATACTCAGATCCAAAGCTCACGGCTTTCTCCCCGATAACGCCGCAAAAAATGCAGGTTATTTTCACCCTGCGCGGTTTGTCAGTTCTCCAACGCTACCTCACCGCTTCCTGCACGCCCACAAATCACAAATGCAATCAAGCCGGCCCCGACAAGGGCCCTCGAATCACCGCCGGCAACCAAAAAAAGTGGACGGGATATTTAACCTCTGCACCCATCAGAGCCACTTGACACACACACACACACACACACACACACAATTAATGCTCTACGGCTGTGACACGCTATAATTCAGAAGTCTATTACAGATGGCAGTTTTAAACATGATGGTGTGTATGTTTGAGTGTGTGTGTGTGTGTGTGTGTGTGTGTGTGTGTGTCTGAGTGTGTGTGCTGTATATGTTTCAGTTTGTGACAAAGTGTATGGATGTGGGTGTGTTAAATATGTGTCACAACCGAACGGCGAGGCGCTCTCTGATTAGTACTGATTTGTTTTCAGCCTCTCAAAGGAATAATAAGAGGCAGCGCTGACGAGCAGACACACACTCTCCAAGAAAAAAAACACACACAGACACGAAGAAAAATGTCAAAATACAACTTGAGACGTTCGCTGCAGTTCAAACATACTTTTCTGTCAAGCTGTCAAATCTAAAAAAAAAAAAATAAAAAATAACAGCGATGGAAACTGAGAGGCAAATTTAGGACAAAGACGCCTCAGGAGGAATGAATGTCTGGGAGAACGAAGGTGCAGAGAGAAGACGAAAAGAATGAAAGAATGAACGTCTCGAAAGAAAGAGCGAAGACAGGCAGAGCTGTAAGGCTTTGTGCGACACAGTTTGGGTCCTGGATTGTCAGCCAGCGCAAACATCAACTCTGCGAAAATGACAGGGCGCCTGCAAACACAGACTCACACTCCGACACCTCTGGCATTGTTAGCTGAGCTCTGGCTACAGCTCTCTTTAAAATCACCTAAAACCTCAATGTGGAGGGGAAAAAAGACAAAAAAAGCAATATATATTTCATTCGGCTGTCAAGCTTTTCGCAAGCCTGCAAAATGTCGAATGAAAAAGTGAGGGAGTAAAGGGAAAGGGGAAAGAAAGGACCCAATAAAGACTGCCTGATGTGAAATTCATACACTTTGCACACAGACTGGAGGAGAGCAGCTGGGAGAGGAAATGGACGACGTAGGAAACCAGTGAAAAGGCTCGGAGTAATTTACTGTGACGCCCACGGGTGGTGGCGAGGGTTTGCTAACACTTCGCCGTCAGCATTACGGCCATGATGTGGTTTCAGGTGAACTCCAGCGCAGAAACGTGCAGAAGCAAAGCGTCTTTACACTCCGCGGCCTGATGAATCTGTAGATATGCGCGCAGCGTCTGTGGTTAGGTGACACGTAACAATCAGGACGGCTCTGCCTGACTCGAGCCAATCAGCCAGAATGACTGACGACACCGAGCGTGCAGAGCTCCAAAAGGCCCCGAACGCTGCCGTGACGTGAGTTTATCGCACTTCAAAATGGAGTCTCGATGTAGAGTCTGTTAGTGGGCTCAGTTCTGTAGAATCACAGTTGGATTTAAGAACAAAACACAAGCAGATAAACATTTAAACTTACACAAAATGGTGCTTTTATTGCTAATTGGACAGCGTGCTTCGTGTCAGTACTTCGGCTAATAAACATACCTGCAAGTCAGGACAGGAAACTCGAGTCCGAACTGAAAGTGTCACATTGTGATTCAAGGTTCAGTTTTGATGAGATCTTTTACTCGATCAGACTTCATTCTCTCATTTTTATGCAGAACGGTGTCAAACTGTTGTCGTGTTTCGGGGCTTTAAGATAAGTGGTGTCTGTCTGTCGGTGCCTCGTCCAGATCCGGATCGCCCCCCCTGATGTGGTTCAGGTCTCGGGTCTTAAGTCACCGGATGTCCTCCTGGATCAACACTCCTCACGTCCGTGCTACAATCTCCATTTCTGTCATCAGGACTGCATCGATTGGGATTTTGTTATTGATTTATTCTCTCCTGGGGGACCGATCTCTCCTCTTCTGCTCTTCCTGAAGGTTTCTCCTGGGTTTTTTTTTCATGTTAAAGGTTTCTTTTGCAGGTGGGGGTCAAGTCTCCTCATCAATGTCATTTTCTGTCATTTCACACATTTATGAACATATTAAAGGAATAATATATTTCTTTAATTGCACATTTGTCCTTTCTGATTTAATTGTGCGCCTTTATCTGATGTTTTAGCATGTGAATACTCACAAGCATTAATCCTGCTTTGACTAATTACATTTTCTATCTGATTATGTTCGACGCTAACAATGCACTTTAATGAACTGTACATACGGCTCCTCTGTTCCAGCAGCGAGCTAATAATAATGCCTACACTACTTTATATACCAGTTATGATTTCATGCTCATAAATTGTTCTCGTCAGCTGAGACCTTCTAATCTGCATCTGTTATTTTGAATACAGTGTTTTCTTCTCTTGTAATTACTCTCCATATTATCTTGAACACCTTTTTTCTTTCCCATATTCTCTTCTTATCTGTTTCCTCGTCTCAGCTGCTGCAGCAACAGCCCAATTTCCCCTTCAGGGATCATTAAATCTTCATCTACCCTCCTCTAATTCACAGAAAAGCAGAGACAGAGCTCGTCTGTCGCCACAAATGAACACACACACACACACACACACACACACACACACCACTCAGATGCTGTTTGTTCTCTTTTTATACCATTACAAATAAAAAAAACACACTCAGAGACAATATCAGCCCAATACAAATAAATCCACACGTGGAAAGTAAAAAGTGAAGAGCAGACACACACACACACACACACACACACACACACACGGCGTCGTGTGATGATGGGAGCTTTTGTAAGAGATGGCCAGAGCCTCAGAGAATAAACAGAAGTGAAAGATATCTGTTCCTCTTTGATTATTTCTTTTCTGCGAGAGAGTGGAGGCTCTGTTCATTCCCACCTGAGCCCCTGTGTCTCCATCTCTTCTTTTTTTTTGCATCTGCGACAGTAAAAGCACAACCTGAAACTATAATAAGTCCTCAGGTGACCTATTGAAAGTGAACAGTGCTGTCTTTACACTACAGAAAGCTTGATGTCAGATTTTTAGATTTAATTTTGTCCAAAAAGAGCACAACAGCATCAGTCATTTGTTGGTTTAATTAGTTCAGTGTGAGGCCCATTTTGTGGAGCCAAAGCTTCATTATGATAAAGATTTACATTTCCATTCCTTACTTCTCACTTTTGATGCACTCGGAGACAATTATCATCCTGCTGTTTGAACGCAGCGTCGCATAATGACGACTTTCACCGACAACAAACTTCTGAGCACTTTCAATTGTCTGTCCTGGAAATTGCCTTTTCGAGGGGACGGACGAGTAAGAAAAAGTGGTACGAGTCATTAAGAAAGCTCTCTCTGCCTTTGTGTCCGTCTGTGAGTTTGTCTCCTCCGCCTTCTTTTTGGGGGGGTTTCTTTCACTGTTTCTGTCTCCCTCATCTATCCGTCTGGATGCTTGTCTGTCTGCCTTTGTCACCCTCTTTTGTGTCTTTTTTTCCATTTACATGGCTCTGTAAAGTCTTTCTTTGTATTCTGCTGTGACTATAGGCTATCTCTCCGTCTTCTTGTGCCTCCCGACAAGCGTTATCTCACTTTCTCTCTTTCTCTGAAGTCGCTCAGTTTTTTTTTTTGTCTTAGCTTCTCCTTTCCTTTCATTTCTCTCTTTTAAACAGCAAGAAATCTCAAAAAAAGTATTTCACTCCTAAACTTTTTCCTCGTTTGTTCTCTTCATTCTTTCGCTGTCATTGTGTTGTGTTTACTTTTTTATGTGTGATTGCGGCAGGCTGTCTCTCTTTTTGCATTAATGCATTAATGTGTGTGTGTGCGCAGACACACAACAGCATGTATGTGACAAACACACCCATCAAATCAAACACACACTTTTCTTTGATTAGGCTTTCATATGCTGATGATGCTGAAGTACATGGGTGGTGATTTTTTCTCTATATTTTACATTTATTAATACATTTCTGGCTCGCTCCGACTCCCCCCTCTTCTCCCTCTGATCATTTTTCACGTTTCAGATTGTGGCCGTGTTGATGGGCGCTGAAAACATCGACTGGCTTTGATGTTTGATGTTTTCTACCCACGTGAGTTTGTCTCGCTCAGCCTGGGGTTTGAAGGTAATAAGAGTTATGAGTGTGTTTGTGTGTGTGTGCAGGAAAAAGCCAAAACAAAAAAAAGCCTCTCTTTTCTTTTGCTGATTTGCCAGTGAAGTAGATTTACTGCAGTGGCTTTTTTTCTTTTTCTAGCTTGTGTTTATTGTTATTCTTTTAAAAAATGCTGGCCAGACTTCAGCTCTGAAACCTCGGAGGTGTGCAGTTATGAGTGTGTGTGTCAGTCAAGCTTAGCCGCTGAATAAAACCACATAAAAAGTCAATGAGGGGAGAGGATGCCTTCGCTCAGGGTGTTTATGACAGCGGTAAGTCATTTGCACAATCCTGCAGACTTTTAGCTTTCATCAAGGGAAACATTTTAAGTTTTACCTTGATTATGCAAAACAATAATATATTAGACAAAATATCTTCAGCATGTATGCTTGTTTTTTTATGTCTCTGTCATCCGTGCATTCAAGCAGGTTTTAGCATCCAATCTATGTTCAAGAGGACAGACTGAGAGATTATTACGTATAAGCAGGTGATGAGAGACAGAAAAACACTCATCCAATCTTGTCACATCTATAAATTGTTAAGGATTATCATCCCGTGTCAATACAGAGATGATGAGAGAGGATAACTTAACAAAGCGCTCGTTCCAATCCAATCATCCCTAACCGGAGATCCATAAACTGTCGGGACTGTACGACGACGGCGGCGGTGGAGAGAGCGACGGCGCCAATCCAATCTCATCAGATCTGCGAGCTGTCGCGCGAGTGTTACGTTCGGTGACAACCGTATCAACCACGTCGTTGTGAGGCGCGAAAGAGGATTATATGATAACCGTGTCGATGATGGAGGGAAGGAGAAAAAAGGCGAGAGGTCCCTTCAGACATGAACCCAAACATCAGACAGCTCCCAGCAAACATGTTGAGTCTCGATTTCACCGTTTAAATCGAACTTTTGCTTCTTTTTCATGGACACTTTTGAGATATTACTCACAACAACCAAAGTGTAAATGAGACCTTTTTAAGAACTTGCAACTTCGAAACTCCCTTTCGTCTTTATTTTCTTTACAGCAAACAACAGCAGAACTTATTTCTAGTAGGCAGACATACTCTCCTGATGCAAATGTTTTTTTCCTTTTGCTTCCTTTCGGTCACTGTAAGTCACATTTTTCTATAACCCCAAACATCTGAGTTGCTGATTGTTTGAGCTTTATGTATGCAGCATCTGTGCCTGCCTGAGAGCACATCATCCAAACCAGCTTTAATCTTACAGTCTGCTGGTAAGACGCATATGGAAACATTTCTATAGTGAATGGAGGCAAATTCAAAGGTTGCTATGGCTATTATGTATATTCATATATGGACTAATGTATTTTAATCAAATGACTGCAGGTTAGGTCAATCCAGAGATGAAATCTGTAAAAGCTTCTGTGAGTATTTCACCTCTCAGATGTTCTGCACAGTTCTTGCATTTTAACACTTTACTTAAAGTTGTTGTGCAACAGAGTGTTTTTATAGTGTGTAGAAATGACTTTGTTCTGAATCCTAAAATCGTGACTTCAACTTTCAGAAGATTTTATGAACATGAAATAAGAATAAGAAGTCTTTTACAGAAATGTATCGACACTACATGGTGCTGATATTTTTGTTAAGCCCTCCAACATCCAGTGCGAACACTTCGGCAGCTTTAGCATCGCGAGGAAAATCACTAAACGCGAGAGACGGACAAAAAAGGCTGACAGACAATTTGTTCTTGTCCTGCCTTATCAGTCTAAAGCTGTCAGAGCGGCGTGCAGTCGATAAGTTGTCTATGATGAGGAGGGCTTAAAGGGCGTGATGGCTATTGCCCCTGACAACCACCGCCCGCAACGATGGATGAGACAGATAGCTGACATGAGACATATACACTGAGAGAGAGAAAGAGGGAGGGAGGGAGGAAGAGGGAGGAAGGCGGGCGCGGGGCTCATGCCCGTTCAGTCGTATCAGATCTCGAGCACCAGATTGCGGCCGGGTGAGCGGAGGCTGACAGATCTCTCCCTCCACCACCACTGACATGTCAGAGACAATGATGGGAAAAGATAGAGATGGAGAGAGAGAGTTGATGATGATGTATGAGAGCGATAATTGACATGACTGAGAGATAATGTACGATAGAGGGAGAGAGCGAGGGAAGACGGGAGGGTTGCAGGATTGTTGGGTTGAATGTGAGAATGAATTGGTGGACGGTTCGTAAAATAAAATTTAAAAAAAATGCTCGTTCTCGATGGCTGAACTGAGCGATTAGTTTCTATCGGCTAACGGAGACGCATCTGCTTCATTTCTACTTTGATAAAAACACACAAAATAACAGGAACACCTGTTAGCTGCTGAGTCAAACGCTGGGTCCTTCTAAAGCTCAGAGGAGTTTTCTGTGTGCGACACACTCGCAGCTCACCTCTTAGCAGTGGCAGTAGATTGTTATATCACTGACCTTTTCCATCTAAGTGCATTCACAGTGCCACCTTTATCCAAAAAATCTACAAAAACGCAACAAGACCAACTAGTTCCATCACATTTTCTGACTAAATCATACCATTAAAATCTACAAAGGCATAATCCAGCCTGTGTTAGACATTAACAACATATTTATTCAGTTTTAAAATTAGAGATGAGGCCTTTTCCACCCTCTTCATAATTTGCATGTGAATTTTAATGCAGCCTTGAAAAAACTGGTTCTGGGCGTGTGAGTCAGATAAGTCAGCTGAGGAGGAGAAGAAGGTGACTCAAGACGGGCTGGAGAGAGATGAAGGAGAGGAAGTGTGAAAGATATAAAGAGTGTGTGTGTGTGTGTGTGAGAGAGAGAGTGGGCGGGGTAGCGAGAGCAAAAAGGGCAGAAGTGTGTGAGAGCCGGAGACGGACAGACGAGCTGACTGATTGCCATTTGGCGTTTCACGGGCAGAGAGACCCGGCCGGGGTCACGTCTCGATCTGTCTGAAGATTTATTTCAGTCCACCGACCAAGACGGAGAGATGGACTCTTAAAAGAGAAAGAGAAGTTAACCTTTTTCTCCAAGCGCAGAAAGAGAAAGGATTTAAAAGGTTTTTTGAAATTGTGAAAATAATGTATGAAACAATGAAGGTCAAAATGTGGTCGCACCAGAGAAAATGATTATTGTATGACTCGATGTCTGACTTCTAGAAGAAACTGAATACTTTTAAGTGTTTCTTAATTTATGAAATGGTGAAAAACTAAGATTTTCTCAGAGAGACGTGAAGCGTCCTACCTGTGGGCAGCGCTGGGTCCATGGTGGGTTTCTCCCAGGAGTTGACTTGTTCCCAGGTAAATCCATTGGTTCCTAAAGAAACGCTGTACCCACAGCTGCTGTACGACTCCTCAAATGTGCAGCCACCTGAAGACACACGGAAAAATACAATTACATTTACAGAAAACATACATTTTCACAGAGCGAGATGATTTGGGGGTATGTTTCATTTCAGCGATCCAAATGAGCCGAACGAGGAAGATGAAGATGATTATTTTGACTGAATCATGTAAGAAAAACTCGCAGAATTAAACTGGTGTAAAACGTAGACTCATCCTTTGTCTCAAAAAAGGAAAAAACACATAAAAATGAATAAGAAATGGCTGTCAGATCTCGCACAAACTTCACACAAAACAGCTTCAAAACAGGAGGTTTCCATCTACAAACGTCATCAAATACACAATCGAACAGATTTGATCGAAGTGGATGCTCAAGTTACAACCCTTCAGATTTCAGTCCTAATTGATTGAAAGTCTGTGCATTTGACTAACCCAGATTTCTGTTTGACCACAGGCGACACTTAGTTAGAAAAGCGCCAGAGTTAAGATCTGTGTGTGTGTGTGTGTGTGTGTGTGTGTGTGTGTGTGTGTGTGTGTGTGTGTGTGTGTGTGTGTGTGTGTCATGCGTGCATCGTTTCCTGCCAGAGGCAAACTGCAGTTTCCATTAAAACTACAAGGACGCACATACATTTAATGGCATAAAAAGAATTAAAAAGGAGGCTTGATATAATATAAAAATCACCATATTTGTGACTCTACTCCCCCAAAGATGCTTTAAAATGTCCGTCTTTAATGACTTTTCAGTGAGGTTTGAATTTCTAAGAAGTTTCCTGTTTTGAAAACTGAGCTTTCATAAGCTGCT
Organism: Leiopotherapon unicolor; assembly: GCA_036025355.1. Classification (NCBI taxonomy): domain Eukaryota; kingdom Metazoa; phylum Chordata; class Actinopteri; order Centrarchiformes; family Terapontidae; genus Leiopotherapon; species Leiopotherapon unicolor. The sequence goes on from JAVQJZ010237931.1 coordinate 18,184, forward strand.
CTGTGCCGTTTGCAGCATTATACTAATGAAGTCATCAGCGCGGATTGAAAGAGCCAGTGTAAGACAGACACTGTCACAGTTTATCAGAGAAGAGACGAGACCAGAGGGGCAGAAAGAAAGTGAGAAAGAAAGAGGAGAGAGCACGGCTTCATACGGGAGAGAGAGAGAGAGAGAGAGAGAGAGAGAAAGAGAGAGAGAGAGAGAGAGAGGATGAGGGGCAGATGAAGAGGAAGCTCTGTGTGTCAACATGATTAAGTCCCAGATTCTCATCATTATTTCATGGCCCAGCTAAGACACATTTTCCACTGCATTAGCCTTCTCTGCTAGCCTCGAGCACTACACACGCACACACACACACACACACACACACACACACACGCACACACACACACATCACTGCACTTCCCTAATTAGACATATGCTCTGACACACAACCATTTTAATTTGTTTTGAAGCATTTGAAATTGGGGGAACGTCATTGCTTTATTCATGAAATCACTTAAAGCTTTTTTTTTTTTATTATTATTATCATCATCTGCCTCTTTGTTGCTGTCGTCTCCCAAGATCACATTTGTCAGTTTAGACCTCATCAGAACAAAAGAAAAACTTCTCGTCTGCCTGTTGAACTATGTAAAGGACTTGTGGATCACAATGAAACTAAAGTCTGAGGACTGAAAGCCAGTTCATTCAATGCACTTCAGGTGATAATAATAATATAATTATACATATTAGCAGTACTGACTGATGCATGTGAAGGTATTTATGATCAGTATGTAGAATAAATCTCATCTGTGCTTCCTAAAACCTTCTTTTTCTCCTGTCCGGACCTCCCCTTTGTCAGCTTTAAATATAAAGAAGTGCATGAAAATATTACACAATAATGCAAAATGCAAGAACTGTATGATATAATTTATAGGTTTTGATTGTGCTTTGTCAGGCAAGACTTACGTCAACTGGGAAATGGAATTAAAAGAAAGAAAAAAATCCCTCGTTTCTATCTGAATTTGGTTTGAAAAACAACCTCCAGCAGCGGGTGGAAGCGAGGAAAAACACTATTTTTCTTACAGATATGAAAATAGCTGTTATAAATTAATCAATACCGGGATAATTAGCCTTTATCGCCCCCTCGTTGTTCGTTGATCTCATTAGAAATGAAAAGAAATCAAAGTGATCTCATTAGAAGAGCGTTATAAACAGGCGAGGGCGGGACGGGGGGGGGGGGGCTGCCGGGGATCCAGCATCAATATTCAATATCGGATCTGCAATATTAAGACCACTACCAGGGGATGAGAGCGAGAAGTGGCTCACAGCGGTAGGCAATACTGCGTGTGAGTGAGTGTGTGTGAGTGTGTGTGTGTGTGTGTGTGTGTGTGTGTGTGTCAATGCCCCTGATCTAGTTTTGAAAATCAGTGCAGCGCCTCCCTTCGCTGCGTCTGAATGACACAAACACACAAACTTAATTACACACATGTTCTGTGTCAGACAAAATCTGCATAATGAGAACATAAAGCTGCTGCTCTGGTCTGATTGGGAACATGGGCGAGTGTGTGTGTGTGTGTGAGATGGAGAGGAAGAGTCTAAACATGGTGCAGATGTGTGTTCATGTATGCTATGTGTGTGTGCATAGACTTGCTGTATGTTAATGTGTGTGTGTGTTATTGTGACACCAAAAACAAGCAGAATTCTTCATCTCTGCTAATTAACATTCCTGTAACCGATAAGATAAAATATTGATACGAAGCTCGCGCCCACACTCGCAGAAAGAGAACAGCCGCCGCCCACGTCATCACTTTTGAACGGCGTCTGCCACGTTCATCAATATTTATCAAAAAGTTCACTTCTTTTTCTCTCCTGCTGTTTGTCACCTCCTGCTGTCGACCAAAAAAAAATCAGCAAATACGACGAAAAACCATCAGCAGGTGAATCTGAAACAGTTGATTGAGATGTTTTTCTTTCTGACGGACACTGGTGAGCGACGGTGGAGCTGCCGGTCTGCAGACTCTCTGAAAAGACGAAGGTTTGGCCGCTCTCTGAGAATAATCGCTCCCCTCCTCACTTTCTTCTAATAAATCCGCCGACTGTCAAAGTCAGTAATTGTTTCCTGTTCCTGTACGTGAACGGCCGGTCGATGGATGCAGCGGTGTCCTGATAAATGATGTCTTCACAAACAGAGGAATCATTATCCCAGCACGCAGGTTTGTGCAGCATTATTCTCACCTTTATAATCCCTGTGACGTCACTTTGCTCTTTCTTTCTGCACCGTGCAGATACCAACACAGACGGGTGACAAATCAAAGCAAAAACCTGCATTCAGGTTTGGGTCCACTTGAGGGAAAAGTCCCTGCAAACCGATCCAGAGTCGCTCTGAGTGATGAAACATTTCGACCCTGATGCTGATGCTGCGGCTTTCACAGTCATCTCGACCTCAGCTGGGAGGTTTTGGAGTGTTTTGTTAGAGAGTCCTCTCCACCACCATCACCAAAACACCAAATGAGGGAATATCTTTGGAAGAATGTTCATCACTTAAGTATTCAGAGGCTTGTAGAAGAGACACTCTCCTTTCATTTTCACCTGTCTGTATATGTATTTATCTGGTCCTCTCTTTGCTTTTCTATTAGTTTTTCAGGCATTAAAGAAACAATTTGTCATGTGTTTTTCCTGCGTGTTGTCAAAAGTATGGACGGACCTCGTTTCCCACAATCCCACAGGTTTTTG
>JAVQJZ010237964.1:0-10034 GCA_036025355.1 Leiopotherapon unicolor
TATGTTGCAGGCATATACTAGTCTGATTTCAAACTTTGGGATTCATAAAGGCAACACAAGCTTAGAACCTACAAAAATGACGACATCAAAGTGTGTTAATTTATTCCCAGCTTGAGTTCATTTTCTATAGAAGTATATATTTCCCTGAGCTAACAAGAACAACTGAAACGTGGTGTGTAAACAGTGATATGACCTGTGGATGTGTGATGTGCTGGGTATGATAATGCCGCAATGAGGAGTGTCACGCGCAGGGCCGAATGCAATCTATCTTTCTTCCTGTCTAACTCTTTATTCCTGTCAAACAAACAAGCTATTGTTCCGTCAAGCTATGACTCATGGGCTACACCTACGTGAGAAGACAAGTCAAAACAGACAAGTTCTTTTAAAAAAAAAAAACAACTTCTGCTATAGTTTTTGACACAGCTTTTTTGGGGGTGTCTTTATTTATTTCCCCCTGGTGCAGATACAAGTTAATACAGGCGAAGAGAGCAACAACGTGGGTGTAACAAGTGCATGGGTGTGAATGGGAGAGGTGTGTGTGTGTGTGTGTGGAATAATACGTGTGCGCGCGCATACTGGAAAACAACTGCTCAAAGTGTACAGTAACAAAGGGCTCAGGCTTGGCTGTGATAACAAAGGGAAATAAAAAAGACAGAAACTTGCTGGCAGTGAAAACAAATCCAGCCCATAAATATGGCGGCAAATCTGACCAAACAACAAAACATAAAATAGGAAATTTAAGGAGCAGAGAGCCACTGTGGACCATCATCAAACCCTAATGACTTTCACTACCTGAGGTGCCTACACACATAAATTGAAAAGTTGCCCTCTTGTGCAGGAATTTCTCTGGAGCACTGGATTGCCAATTCCAGCGCAGCCTTATAAGAGAAATTTGGGCCAAAAAGGCATCGCTTGTCAATCCCAAACAGATGTCAAACCTTCCTTAAAATACTCTTGAACAACACTGACTTTAATAAAGTCTGTATTTGTCTCTAAAGCATGCATAGATTTCTGCTTTGAGACAAAACAGAGCAGTAAAAACTTGAAAAACAAACATAGGAGCGACCGTGTCAGGCAAATAAGAGGCCGTGTTGACGAACATTTGGTTCCAGTTTGACTCATGGCCTCCATTTCTACTGTGCTCTTAAGGCTCCGATAATGAGGGCAGCGTGTCTGGTAGGAGCATATACAAAGTCGCCCCACTCTTGTGCCATGCTGGAGATGATGAGGGTTCCTAAACTGATTCATAAGCTGCAGGGTCTGGGAGGAAGCAAAGCCAAAGAGATAAGGAGGAGCCGCACGGCAATGCTCACGTAGAAGTCCGTCAACATTTAAGTAGCTCGTTCTAAGGCTGGATGTACCATGCCGCTGATTGTGATAATTGCTGGGAAAAACAAGACAAACATTCAACTTTTCGTTTTTGAATACACACCAAAAAAGATGTGAAATGCCCCGAGGAGAACAGAAGCCTCTTAACTGAACCTCTGTTTACAAAATATCTCCTCCAGTTATGTGTACATAACATCGCTTCTGACAGCCACTATTGCCTATTCCATGAAAACAAAGCACCGCATTGTGCACAATTCCTTTCATAAAGTACAGATTAATATCTAAAAAATATTTGCTGCTTTTTCATTTGAAAGAAAAATGTAACAAAGGGTATGCTCCAAATGCAAGAAAAGGCCTCTTTATCTCAACAGCCTGTTGCATATTCTTATCAAAGTTGCTTATCGGTCACTGTGTACATCTGTCTACCTTAAATCAACTACTGACAGACAAGATATTTGTTTCCACAAGCAGAGCAAGCTCTATTTGGCCAGAAACCTGCGATCAATAAGAGAGAAGAGCAGATGATACTTTGATTCTGATCTGAGACCTGGCAGACGAGAGGACACTCAATAGCCCAAACAGATGTGAAGGATACTCCCCCCAAAAAAGTGTTTAAACAGGTGTACAGCTCATTAGGTTGTAGTATTTGCCCATTTGCTTTGAGTCCCACGGTGTCTATTTCATTATTAAAAGGAAGTTGCCAAGACAGAAAAAAGTATAAAGACTTTTTTTTGTCTCTCTTGTGCGTACAAGGCAAACAACACAAAAAACAAACAAAAAAGAACTTCTGCCTGAGCTCCACAGCTGCCAAGAATAAAGACACTGCTTACAATGTCAGTCTTTGTGCGTCAGAGTGTTAAAACCTGCCAATATGCTGAGATTAGATTAAATTGGACTACCATAAAAAGACACATTTTTGGATTAATCCAAGAAGTGTACCATCCTGCAACCTGGCCTCTGCACCTCACAACCACGTCCAAGCTCTGAATCTGTGTCAGTTAGTTAAACAGTGACAGAACTATTCTATCCTCTTCAGCGTATAACTAACCCCATGCCTAGATTTCACAATGTTTGCATAAGGGCCCTTGTAAAGTCATCATGCCTCCCTTTCACCGAATGCATTTCAGTTCGTCCAGTAAAAGTTGCATTTTTCAATCCTGCAGATTCAGCAAGTGCCAGAGTTGTTTAACAGACAATTCTGTGAAACAAATGAACAAAAAAAGGATAAGAACAACTGCCCTACACTATTAACGTTCCTCTGCTGTTTACCAGTTTGTGACCTTTCCTGCTCTTAAACTGTTTGCGCTATTAAATTCCCATTTCATTTTTTCAGTTGTATCTTTTTTTGCCATCTTTTCTTCTTTTCCCCCATAAAATGTCTTTTGTTCACTTCCCCTTGAAGTTCCCCACCGCATCGAGCCAGCCAAAGCAACCTCGCCTGTCAGCAGCACAGAATAAAAAGAGTTTCTGCAGCTTCCTCAAAGTCATCACTCCATCTGAACCAAGACCTCTTAAACTGTCATCATGTTTGCTTCATCATTCCTTTAAACTTTATCAATTTCACTTTACACTCAGGTGACACATACAGTATGTGCCGATGGGATTATAGCTAAGGTTAATGTAATTTTTGCAGTATCACAACGGTGCTGCCGTGCTGCCTGCAAATCTGCGGCAGGCAGAGAGGAGCAGCGGGTTAGATAAAGGGTCAGGTGGATTAGAGAGGTGATTTTGAGGAGGAACGTTTGAGGAAACGGCTCTTTGGGGCTTTAGTTTTGTTACATCAGCAGGACAAAAACAGGCTGGAATCAGAACAACAGAAAGAGATTAGAGCTGATTTTAGGGGGACGAATGAACAAGGGAAATGGTCCTGAGATTTGAGTTCAATTGTCCTTTAACCAAGCTGCACCGGAGCGTGCAGACGAGGCTCAATCTCAGGCCCCCGGGAGAACAATATGAGACCCCCTCTAAACAGATTAAGAGGAGGCAGGGGGACATTCCTTCCTCTAACCACAAACAGGATGAGAAGAACTGGAGGCAGGGCTTACAGTTTCTTTCTGCAACAGGTCCGGCCCTCTCTTTGGAGCCACTGCTGTTAACGAGGCAATCATTTTCACTGCTGTGTTAGCGTGTGTACTCACCCTGGCATCGCCATTGGCAGGTCTCGGCCCATGGTTGAACGCCTGCGCTGGGTCCTTGTGGTAAACCTTCAGGCAGGAGTGATCTGTGATGCTCCTGTAAGGGGAAGAGGTGTCCAGCGGTAAATAGGCAGCCCAGATATCACCATCTGACAGCGGCCGATCCTGCCTCAGCCTGGATCTCTTAAGCAGTCCTGCCAAGGGCACATACCCTGACAGAGGCTCTGACAGGCCTCTGTTATATGACATTTCCTCTAAATCTCGAAAGCCTATAAAAACATCTATTAATACTGTGCTGAAACGTGGCTCGACTACATAAACTGGGAGCAGATCTGTCGTCGCTGGTCTCGCTCTCTCACTGTGGTGCTGCACCCTGGACACCTGAACCAACCTCAAGCAACCATGAGACAGCCCTTTTTTTACAGCCCTGATAAAGTATTAGTCACAAAGTACACGTCGCACTCGAGCAGGAACTCTGGAGACAACGGGGCAAAGTTAACTTACGTTTGCAAGAGTAATGTTTCTTTTCTGCAAAACAACGAGAACAAATGGCTGCATACTGTCTCGGCACATAGAATCTGCTGTATTATGGATGAGAATATGCCGGTGAATACCAAACCGGGAGGGTACACAAGGAACAAGAAAAGGCAGTGAGCTAGTACGTGTGTTTGTCTGCTCGTAAATGATACACACGACACTGTACACAACACTTTGCAAACTGCACTCTGAAAGGCATAAAAGACTAGGCTCATGTTGCTCAAAGTTTCTAGAGTCGAACTTTCACTAGAGGAGAGAGGACAACAGGCAGGAAAGTCGTCGAAGTCTCTCTCAAGAGTGCACTTCAGTGTGTCTGGGTACATCGGAGAAATTTTGCCATAGGGCGTCATCTCCAAATAACTTTCTTCCCACTAACTTTTATTATGAGGGTAAAAGGAAGCGCAAAGCTTTCCTGGCCGGCGACGCTTCCTGTCCAAGGGGAGTTTAGACAGGAACTGCTCGGGGAGGGGGAGAGGAAACAACCTTCAGAGGAAGACTGACACTATGGAGCATAATGTACCTTGGATGTTCTGTTAACACAATATATGCCGTCCAAAAGAATAACCCTCATTCTGCATCCGTGCTTATTCCACACACACGTAGTCTTTACCTGACATCGGTGAGCTCATAGTACATGTTCCTCATGTCGTCTTTGACGTAGACGGCGACGCTGGGCGACTCCAGCATCTTCATGGTGAGCTGCTGCGGGAAGGCACTAACAAACAGAGCTCTGACAGTGTCGATGCTGGTGACCTCGTTAGGCATGCGGATCTGTTTGGTCTCGTCCCCGTACTGCAGGTACAGTACACCTACAGACAGAAAGCAGGGGAGCGGGGTGATGAGTCAGAAATAAAAACGAAAGGCAGATATGAGATTTCTGCAGTACTCACCGCTTTTTTTTAAATTTAAGATATTATCATTGGGTTCCAATTACAACCGACTGGTACAGGTTTAAGTCTTAAGCTGCTGTAAATTTGGGTAAAATATAAATTTCCACATATCTCCATTGCACTCAATTTGTACCATCAAACCTGAGCAGCTGACACAGACAAAAACACATTCAACCTCTTCACAGTGTTTAGATGGTGAATGTTAACCATTTGTGGGTAAGGAAATTTTTTATAAACAACTTTTTGAACAGGGCTTCAGAATGAATGCGTGCCCTTGATTGTTGCCTCAAGGACACCAAAGCCTTTGTGGTGTAAGCTTTTCAGTAGCATTTTTTTGTAAGTCTTGTGAGCACGCTGTTTGTTTGACAAAACACTTGATATTAAGAGAGCGAGTGAGGGCGGGCGACAGGAGCGGGCTGTGTGCTCCGGGTGGAACAGTACAAGTTGTGCATCAAAAAGACCAAAGTCTGAACCTCTGAACCCTGGGTGTGGCTTCTGTACTGTGAAAAACAGATGTCTCCCCCACAAAATTTATGGACACGCCCACACTGCACTTGTATAAACAATGCCACTGAAGAGAAGAAGTAGAAGATGAAAAAAAACGTTCTATTTCTACTCTCTCATTCATTCCTCCAAACATGCTGTTTTTACATTTTTACATTGGTTATCTGGGGCAACAACATAACTTCATTGAAAAGAGGAGGTGTTTCCCTTCTAATTACGCTGTGTTGTATTTCATGAGACAAAAGACTTGTTGAGATACACATAAATCAGTCATTTCAATGTCACTTTTAACATCTGTGTACTGAAACGAGCGGCTTTTAAGGAAAGGAGGCACTTTTTTGCTGGTGCAACCCCATAAAAGGACAGAGTCAGTAAAAGCTACCAGATGTTGGTGAAATATTATACAAGATCCTACATGCTCCACGAGACAGAGTGAGACAGAGAGGGGGCAAATTCAGGAAATAAAATTGCTGAGTCTATCACAGCTCTTTCTGGTCTGTCTGGGTTTTCTGGGCAGTAATAACTTAACAAAGTGCCCATTTGCAGAATAACTTCATCCTTCCCCCGAGAGCTGTTATGTTAACAGCCGGCTAGTTTTCATCCAGATGTTTGCCATTAATGCGAATGAGTTTGATGACAAAGTGCCATTGATTGAGCGCGCATTATGACGATTGGAATTCTTTACCATCGGTTTCATTCGCCGCAACAAAGTCGAGGAGCTCGCCTCTAACAAAAAGAGTCGTGTTGCATTCCTGAGCGCCTGGTTTCGCTCAGGATTGGAAGCAAATGGCCAGTGGGTTTCCTGACCAAATGGGCACAGCGCTGCAGACTGTCTGAGCTTTCCAAAGTTTTCCACATCTCGCCAGAGAGACACAAAGGCTTAAATCAAGTGTAATCGTGAAAATATGTCATACTGCGTCCTTTGCTATTATCGCAAGTTCGAAATACAATAAGAAAAGCAGAAAAACACTACATAAAAACCACTCAATAAATGACATGAAATCCAATACTCTTGATCCCATGCTGTAGATTAAATCTGATACTCACATTAGGGGTTTTGAGGATTTCCTGTTTTCTGCTGAGTCTTAGGATGCTCTGGAAAAGACCACGCGACAACTCCTGCAGCACAAGCTGAAGACACTAAGCCCCAAGAGGAAGTCCCAAATGTCCGTTGGGACCAAGCGAAGTGTGTGCCTGTGTGTGTTTGCATGTGTGTGCTTGTGCGTGTGTGTGTGTGAGAGAGAGGGACTGTGGGAGGGACACTGCAGTTTAGTGGTGCCCCTTTTTCTCTCCTCCCCTTTCATCACACCATAACCCCCCACTGTCATAATGCTTTGTCCTGATGTTTTTGAAAGAAAGAAAGAAAGAGAGTGATGGAGCATATGTGTGTGTGTCTGTGTGTGTGTGTGTGTGTGTATGTTTTTCAGTGTGCATATTTGTTAAAGTTTTTTGAGCGGGTTTTGCATTTCTGCTTCTCAAGCAAAGCAAAAAGTGTTTCTGGCACCGAAACGTGTGGAAAACGGCACCCTATAGTTCCATTCATTTTCACTTCTGTCAAAAGGCGTGCCACTCAGACGTTTTGCTGTTATCCAACAGCAGATGCCTTGCTGAGTTTGTGAGCTACCTTTGAAGACTACGCGCTCTTAAAAAAAAAGAAAAAAAAAAGACTCCACACTTTGTTTGGGGAGTTCTCAAATTCTCTCCGTCACTCCCGTCCTAATGCAGCAACCCAATTCTGCGCGATTTAAAGCATTTCTGCATATGGATGCAAATGAAGCACCAAGTCTGTTGATAAGACAACCCATTTCTAATCCTGTCAATAACACGATGGCATATTGTGGACGGATTCCCTAATCTTTCACTACAGAAGGAAATGAATTCTAATTAAAACGGAGCTGTGAGCTGAGGTGGAGAGAGGAGGGAGGAGAGGAGAGAAGATAGATCGAGTGAGAGGAAGAGACTTAGACAAGGTGAAATGGTGAGATCACGGCGTGGTTGAGGTTTCTAAAGTTATGCCGAGATTATGCTTAAAGAGCTGCAAAATGTAGGTTATCGAGGAGGATTAATGCCAATTCACTTTCACCTCAGTTTATTCACAAAGTCAGTTCAAGATTTGGGATAGAGCCTTTATTCTCCGTAAGTTCTTAAAATAGCAGGTAGAAGAATTTCTCTGTGGCAAAATATTGAGAATTTGGGGATTTTTGGGGGAAACAGAATAACAAGACTCTTGATTGACACAATGAAGATTAATTCAGATTTTAATGAGCCCAAAAGCCTCACACACATCATACCTAGTGAGCGGTCCTTTGTCTGGTTGGCCGATCGCACCACGGGCAGGCTAGCACGAATCCGGCTGCCGCGGGTGAATCCTGTGGGCGCGTCGGCCTCAGACATGGTGTCCAACGACTCCAGGGATGCCAGGGACAGGTGGTCGACCTGGTCGCCGACGCTGGACTGCGGACTGGGGCCGTGCTTTGGGCTTCTGCTCTGCAGGGGGGGGAGGCACATGGACACATGACACATTAGGGGTGAAACCGTGGATGGCTTGTGTGCAAAACAACACAGCGCATGCATGTTTCTTTTTAATCCCCGAAATGACACAGCAAAGCTTTCTAATTTTGGCGGAGTTAGAAAATAACACTGTATCTCATTCTTTGGCAGGCTAGAATAAAGCACCTTTGATCTTGACTTTCAGCTTGACTCAAGCACAACAACTGAATAAACCAGGAGTCTGCCGGCATGCAAAAGAGCGAGGAAGTGTTAATACTGTATGTCACTGACACATGCCCGCACATCTGACAACGCCCGGTACTGCCCCACAAGCACATTGAAGAACCAATAGTGAGCAAGCATGAGGAAGCCTCTGATCATACAACAGGAGCCTCAGCTTTTAAATTTGAAATGCACGAGTCTGATTTCGAAATAGTTCAAACCCTGGATGATGACACACCGAAAGAGAGAGATGAAACAGAAACCTACAGCGCGGCTTCTACAGAAGAAATTCCTTTTACGCGCTGATTAAGGATCAAAACTTGTGTCATCAAAAACTTGAAGATCAGTTGGCTGCTCTGTAACCTCATCCGCATGACGTGGCATCCTCGAAGCCACAGATACAATAAGACGATGTGTGACAAGACTACAGAGCCCATTGAGCTATTGTGCCGTGTTGTAAGGTGATCTGTTCCACGGGGACGAGGCGGGACTAAAACTGAGGGGTCAGGGAACACTGGGCTCTTTATGAAACGCTCGTCTTCCCTGGCAGAAGCGTGGTGCAGTGGAGCCGATGCAGCTGGAGACACACGGGCAGGTCCACCGGGTTATCTTGAAAGCACCTGCGTGACCACACGCTGGTGTTCTCTCGAGCTCGCACATACCCGTACGGACAAAGAAAGAATTTAAGCATTTTAAATTAAGGGCAGTTGACATTTGTGGTGAGCTTTCATGGCCAGAACTGGTTTAGTCTGGCAGCCAAGTGTGGTTGGCAGGCAGAGACGGGGCAGACGCTTAGAGACACGGGGGCACAAGGCCTGGGAACATGTCACACAGCAGATGTTAGCGAGGATGCAAACATGGCCACACACACACACACACACACACACACACACACACACACACACACACACACACACACACACACAATGGCATGATGCAGATAAGATAAAAGGCTGACTAACTCTGTGGGGCAATTGGATTTTCATCAAGTACCTCTGAATGTCAAGCTCAGAGTGAAGGGAGGAGAGCATGCCCTGTAAAGACTGATGAGAGAAAGGAGGAGAGAAGGAGAAAAGAAAAAGCAAATGGCTAAGAAATGCCAGCAGGAGGGCGAGATGGAAAAAGAAATGGTCATCAAACAAAACACAGAAACCATGGAAACAAATCAATCTCAACAGCACAGCGAAGAAAAGTATGAGGCTAAAAGGAGAGCTCAGACGCAAGGGTGTCTCAAACACGATCTAACAGGAGAGAGCATTTGATTTATAATTACTTACCACTTTTTTTAGTTTAATGAGTACTGACACAGAAAACCTGGTCTCACGTAATAATTTTACAATCACATTAATCCTCAATATCACACAGTATGCCTAAAGCATCTCCAATCATCGCCACTCTCATCCCAAACAAGAGTTTATATGTGTGGACGTTCATGTGATGCACCCTCATGGTGACCTAACCATCACTCAGCTCTTGTAATTCCATTTAAATGCCCTCATACTATTAATACATTATGATAGTCACCTTTTAAAGGGTCACATGGAGTTGACATGTCACCTGAAACCAGACATGTGTTGGGGGAATTTAATCTGAACCCTGAATGATTTATGAGCGTATTTGGTGGCGGTGGGTCCGCTCGGCCCTCCCACACTGTTGCTCTTTGTGCTCATATGCTACTGTGTCACCTCTGAATGTTGACTCATATGGCCTTCCTCCATCACCTGCAAGTAGTAATTATGTCAGACTGGTCTGGCAGCATAATCAAACATTTTATAAAATACCTAAGCAAAGGGAAAGGAATCTGCAATCAAACTTGTATGAAGGTTTACTTAATTATGACGTTTTATGAATTGTTTGGGATTTTTTGCAATGAAAAAAAAAAGTAAAGTTAATCAACACTATGAGCCATCAGAGAAATATCATAAAA
>JAVQJZ010237967.1:0-23624 GCA_036025355.1 Leiopotherapon unicolor
GAAAAAAAAAAAAAAAGAAAAAATTTCAGCCAAATGCTGAAAAAGCATCCAATGACCCAAATCACATTTAGCTGAAAAAGCACATCCCACATGTTGTGTAATGGCCCGTTGTGAAGCTAAATAATACACTGCCAGCATTATCAAACATCCCACACAAGACCTCGCAACCTCAAGAGCATATATAGTATCTGATAATTGCCCATGACACATTAGTAGCTGCAGAACACCCAAATGAAAAGACTGACCCCCCATTAAGTAGCAATTTAACAGTCACATCATATCATCTGCTGTGAGGTGCACCCACCTACTTTCTCGCACACATTCACGCGCACACACACATTCCCATCAGATGGCCAGCTGTCTTATTCCTGTCACCGCGTGGCGACTATTATCCTCACTGAAGCATCCTGGGAATGCAGCGAGTATTCCTAGAGGAACTCAGTTTCCGAAAAGTGAGGCGACGTCGAGCGCGAGGTAATCTGAGCGCCTCGTCGCTGCTGCTGCCTCCAAAAGAGGAGAGCCTGTCTTTGGCTGTCTGCAGCCGTGGGTGTTTTTGATGTTTGGAGACAAGGCTCGGGCTCAGCGAGCAGGAGATGTTAGGAGATAGGTTGTGCTGGTGTCAGGGGAGGGGACAGTTTCGTTGCGATTACAGACATGGAGGTGAGATACAAGAGAGCTGAGCTGGGTTACTGAGAAAGGTCAAGAGAGCACCTTGTATAGAGAGTGCTCTCTCCGTCTGCTTCACCCGCTCCCTCTCCCTCTTCCTCCTGTCACTTCTTTTCGCCGATGCTCCCGGCCCTTCAATTGTTGTCCGTTTTTTTTTTTTTTGTTTTGTTTTGTTTTGTTTCCTCATCCACCCCTTGTCTTCGAACATGGCGACATGGGCTTAATTGGGGCCATCTCAGCCACCAGAGTTGTAATTACATGCAGATTTTGCAGACACCTTCTCTTTACCGGGAGGACTTTATTTGGACAGCTTGGCTAACTATAATAGCTGCATATTTACTCAGATCAAAAAAGTGTTTGCTGCCTTTCATTTACAACTCTGATAAGGTGCTTAATTGCACAGCTGTTAATGTATAACAATTGCTTCAGTGCACTTAAAGCACATAAGACGCACAGCTCGTGTGTTAAAGACAGGAAACAGACACGCAACTTTCCAATAAAGTGATTTATATAAATTTGTATGCAGCACTTAAAGATCAAGGATGACGGAAATGCATTCTTTTCATTTCATCAAGGACCCCCACCCCTCAAAAAATAAAAGATAAATAAAAAGAATTGCAAAGTGTGATGGAGTTCGTTTTTTATGTGCCATCTGTCTGTGTTCTCTACCCCCGGACAGATCCATGTTTAATTAAACAGAAGGAGACCACACACACAGTGACACACACACTCTCGCACGTTGCAGCTTCTGTCATCACAGCTACTTTTTTAGACCAGACACCCTACTGAGACCCGAAAATATGAACACTGTGTATGATTAGACGTTTGCTGTGTGCACGTACACGCGCGCATTCCTGTTTACCTGTCAGGATTGATACCGCCGCCGCCACCTGCGGTCAGCTCCAGCCGTTTGCCAAACAGCAATCGACGGCGAAGAGCCAACATCTGCTTGGTGCTTTACGGAGATGTCAGGCAGAGACTTTGCAAGAAAGAGCAACTTTTGGAACTTGTATCGAAAAGTATACAGCGGTGGACTTAAGTTAGTGATAAGCAGTCTCAAGTCAACAGTCTCAGCATGCTTGTAAAGAGGACCGCTGAGCAAAAAAAATCCATTCAATTGCTACTTTTTTCTGTGATTCTCTATTGATCCCTGAAGTAAAATTTTCTATGCTTATACCCCGCTCAACAGGGAGCTCACAGCTCAGAGTCAAACACAGAATAGCTCAAGTGAAGCTAGTCGGGATTCAGGTCAAGGACGCTTCAGTTTAGAGAAAGGTGTCTCTACTTTCTCTGCAGCTCTAAAAACACAATGTGGCCACATGAATGATTAAAAGAACAAACCCTCTCGGTGCTTAATTTCCATCAGACCTGCCCTAATTTTGACCCTGCGTGTCATTGCCTCAGGCCTCAGCAGTCTTATCATCATGAAAATATTTAGTCCTGAGGTGCTCTGCGCCTCATTTTTGCTGATGCGAAAGGCCACATGACTGCAACTTCATCAGTCTGAGCCCTGGCCCATGCAGCGCTGCTCCATCTCTCCCGTTTCACTGTATCTGCATTACAGGTCTGAATCCCCCCGAGGACCTGGCAAAATCTGGGCTGCAAATAAACAAGCGAGGCTCTGGTGGCCCGGCAGTGATGTACTGTGCCAAGAGTACAGCACTTAACCCCATCCTCTCCTGCATTGTGACTCGAGAACTCAGCCAGGCAACCTTGGACAAATTGAAAAAAAAAAAAACCATTTTGTTAAATAATAAGGCAGAGAGTTGCCTTATTCATTAAAGTTGATGTATTAAGGGGAGAAAGTCAAAAAGGTTCAACTGTAGAAGAGAAACTATTGTGTCGTCAAAAGGAAATAATTCACCATGTCAAGTCTTTTGATGCACTTCACAGACCATGTTCAAGGCTGTTAATCCTGAACTGATTAGGAAGAATCAGTGTCCATGAGCATAAAAGAGAAAACTTTACTTACTTTACTTTACTTTCAACGGTGCTACATTCAGCTTAGTTATCGACCGTGATGACTCATATTTTTGACCTCTAGAGGCAGAGAAACATGCTCACCATGCTTCCAGATGACTTTTTTGATATTTTGAGTTGCTTCTCACATAATTCGTCTAACTGTCATCTGGCACTAATGAGCATCTCCGCCTGGAAACAATTCACGAGCAATAGATCAATCTGAGTTGTAGTAGAAAGTAACCATCTCATTATAACATAACATTGTAGTTGTATGTCATTTTACTTTTCAGTTTTTACTTTTCTTTGGAGAGCTGGTTATAGGTAAAAAAAAAAAAAAAAAAATCAAATGCCATTAAAATTCTTTGTCCATGTTTTTTGCACAAAATGTAGCCTAGTAACTGACTTTTCTGTCTCATCAGCTGCTCCGATGATAAAGAAATCCTCATTTTTCCCATTCTGAGTGGCACACAGACAACCAGAGGTGCTAAATGTTGCCACCTTGTCATCTCCTGCTAGCTCAAAACTACATTTTCAATACTGTGGGCTCCCAAATTCTCTAAAGTGGTGCATTTTTCCTGATCACAAGGAAAGGAGGCCTGATCTCAGTTTTATTCAAGTCGCGAGCCAGGATTAACTTGTTAACTCCACCACACAGCATTTCCTTTCCAGACTGTGGAGGTCAGGCAGAAGCAGTACATTAATGTTTTTTTTTTCTTTCTCCCCAGAGACAATTTCAGACCAGACTTTCAGACTTGAATAACTTTCACACTCACACAGACTTACCTTCGTCTGTCGAAGGGAGAGGGACCACCTGGCCGCGATCGACCCAAACATCTCCGCTTTCACTGTCAGCGTAAATGAGTTGAGGTGAACTTTTTCACCACACTAATGGTGACAGAACTTGAGAGTGCAACACAGAAATCAGCCGCCCGATTCGTCCACAACCTGCATCCCCTGGTGTTCTGCATATTTTTTATTCACCTATGCTCAGTTAAATGTTTGAAAAAGTAAACTTAAAATCGCAATATGGAGCGTAAAAACACGAGATCCGACCAAAATCTAAAGAGCTACAACTCCTCTATAAATGGTGCGCTGCTATTCTGTTTTAATTCTCAGTATTAGATGAAAGGAGACTTGTTTCAGAGATGTGTGGTCTTCAAGAGGGTGTCATTCACTGTGGTATTTTCTACTTTAGACAGTAAAGTACATCAAATATCTCTCACATCCGAGGATCAAAAGGGACCATTCTTCCCAGCTGAACTGCACATCTTGGCTCTCCCTCGCACAGTTAAATAAGTCAAATATGGGACATGCAGAACTGGCGATGCACAGAGCTGCTTAATGACACTGAGAGCTGTTCTATTTACCTGCGAGGGGTTCGGTTGTTGCAGCCGGGCTGTGAAATGAAAGTTAAGTACCCGGTGTTTGTGTAGGCAGACTGACGTGCGAACACACTCACTGTGTGTGTGTGTGTGTGTGTGTGTGTGTGTGTGCACTGGTGTGTAGCCGGGAGACCTGTTCCTGGCCGACAGCAGGCTTCATTATGGAGTCAGACTGGTGGAGAGAGAGAGAGAGAGAGAGAGAGTTTGACAAAGTGTGTTTTGGTCGGCACTGCTAATTGAACTGATGTGTCACAGAGACTTGAGGAACATTAGGCCCCTTCATCTCAGCAGACTCAAACACAATAGATAAAGATGTGGGCACTGGAGAGGATTAGTCACTCTCACATCTGGACCATTCACTTAAGCGTCGGGGGTGCGGGTGTGTATACGCCGGCATCCTAATAATACACGCTAATACACATACATACTTTCCTCTCACTCTCTCTCTTGCACTCTCACACACACACACACACACTCACAGCTTTCCCAGTCCAATAAGAAGTATAATGAGTGTAATGATGGTAGGAGGCTGGAGAGGCACGACTCCTTATTATTCACCTCCCACCGCTGGCCAGACACCACAGAGAGCCTTTTGTACCTACACACACACCCACCTCGCTACCCTCCAAATACACACACACACACACACACACACACACACACAGAAGTAAAGACATACAATGTATTTCACCCTCCACTCCACATTCATACATTCTTCAGTAAAAATAAGGAGGGAGACTGAGGGCTCATGCTTCCTCTAGCATGCAGACTGTGAACCTCTCTCTCCCTCTCTCTCTCTCTCTCTCTTTCTCTTTTGCCCTTCTTCCCCCTCAACTTGTATCCCCTCAGCCTATGACACCTAAAAAAAAATAAGCAGAAAGGTCTGTGGATGGAGACGAAATGAGATAGGAGCCCGCCTGAATCCATAACTCAGCCATGCATAAACTCATAAACATGCATGCGCCTCACACACACACACACACACGAATCAGTGCCAAAGTGCCAGGCTAAAGTCAAACTTTTACTCCGCACGCAGTCAGCCTGACACACTTCGGTCTTGCACGTACACACACAAACAGCCCGACGGCCGCTTCCATACTGGCCGACCAGGCAGCCTGTTTGTGTGTGGCAGTAAAGATGCTATCAGGCGTCCTCCCACCCACCCTCTCTCCTGAGCTCCAGCCAGAAACACATTACAGTGCGGCCCAGCTCCGAGCAGCTGCCTGTTAAAGGTGTTGCACAGCATAAAATCGCTGCTCTCCATTTGCCCATAATGCACATCGCCGCTTTCGCCAGGGGGGGCGCGGATACGACTCGAAAAAATAAGCGGACTAATTGAATCCAATTTTGTGTTCCACATGCCACTTGTCACATTCGGCTGCTTTACGCCATGTTTCCACTTTCGCTTAATTCCTCCGAAATTGAGATGCGAGCACGGCTGAGTGAGGAGCGCAGGGAAACGTTTCCTGCTTTTTGTTGTTTTCTTGCAGTTTTATTACTTTGCTTTTTTATTAGCTCGCCATATCAAGTGGAAAGAATGAGATGAGACATTTAAGAGGCTCGTTTTTATCAGCCGCTTTTGCCTCGGCGTTGCAAAACAGCGAGATGAAGTTTAGTTGAAATACAGTACGGCGCCTTCTTTTTGTGCGGAGGCTCATTTACATGGCCAACATGTAATGTATGCCTAAGATGACCTGCTCACCGCTCCGGCTCTTTGAATGTCATTTGAATTGAGTTATTTCATATGCTTGTGGGTGTGTGTGTGTGAGTGTTTGTATTGGGGTTAAGGGTTTTTTATGGGCAGAGCTACACAGCTTATTTCACATGCTCGGATCCATTTTTGATGCATTATTCAAAACGTTATAAAAATTGCCTTAAAAATCTGGCTGGCCTTTTTTGTTTGGACTGCAGATTTTTTTTTTTATTCACGTGCGTAGCAGGAAAAGACAATAAACTGTCCGCTGTCCTCCGACATCTGTTATTGGATGTTATAGGCAACAGCAGGGAGCTTTAACCTTTTTTTTTTTCATATCACGAACCCTCAGGTGCCATAGAGATTGCAGACGACCATCATATCTTCATGGCATTGCCTCATATGGTCACCAACCCGGTTCTTGCCGTCCATTTATTAGCATGGCTACCAGCATTATTATTGTTTTTGTCATTTTCAAAATAAAAGTCAACAAAATGGCCTTTCTTACACATGCTTAACCAAACTCCAGATCTTTAACAATTGTGTATTTCCCAACACATAATGACTAAATAATACCTGCACTTACTCTACAGACCAAAAGGAGGTGGTTACCAACCTTTAAAATGAAGTCTGTTCGTCATCCCATGTCACAGGTTGATGTGGACAAAACAAGGCCACATTAAACTTAAGCAGCACAACCAGTCACTTTCCCCATCTCATTTCTTTCATTTGATGGTTTTTAAAGGCTTGAACAGGTAACAATATCCACCATTTCACAACAAAACCTTTAATTTAAATAAAAAGTCCTCCTTTGAACATATTTAGTTTAGTTCCAGTGCATGAATTTCCATACCAGGGCGTCAGTCCTAAGTTTGTTCAGCCAATGGGGCGTCCTTGTTACAAAAACGGTGACCACTTAGCTCCGCGCTGCACAGACTTTAGCTGTAGTTGATGTGGATGCCTTCAGAGACCTTGAATGAGGTTCAGCTTTAAACCCAGTAATTATCTCCTTAGCCCTCTGCATCGACACTAATCCTAAGAGAGTACAGGAAAAAACGCTTACCAGACAAGCCTCATTAAATATTTACTGTGTTTGGCCACCATCAACTACTCACACAACAAACACCCACAGATCGTTTGCCTTTCCCCCCTCCATTCATGCCATGTGTTGCTTTTTTTGTCGCTGTAGGCGGCGGCGAGACGCTGAGGTGGACATTTTTTTGTTGTTTTTTTTTTCCTCCTTCTTCTTCTTCCTTTTTGTTATTGGCTGATAATCACACATTGTGGGCTGGTCCGTGATGCGTGATGATGTTAAATATTAATGTCTGGAGATGATTACTGCGCTGGATGGAGAGAGGCAGGAAGTGCGGTGGAGGTGACACCCTCATTCATCACAGGGGCCCTAACAGAATCTAAATCCTCCCTGTGTTTTTAACCTTGGTACCCTGGGGAGGGGAGGCAAGGGGAGGCTGTGGAGGGCGGGAAGAGGAGGAGACAGAGAGGGGGCGGATGGGGAGAGACAGAGAGAGATGAAGCAGAGGTACAGAGGGAAAAAAAAACAAGAGGAAGGGAGGAAGGGAGCTGACACAAAGCAAGTTATGAACGGCGTGCGAAGAGGAGGCTGAGAGAAATATAAAGATGGATAGACGGATGGAAAGTGAGACCAAGAGAGAGCATAAAAGGGGGAGATGAAGACGGTGAAAAATAGGCCCGCATACAGTATAACATATAGTGCTCCTCTCCTCAGCTGACCTGTCAGCCGATCCCATGCGACAGGCTGACGGATGTGCAGAGAGGAACCCTTATCTTATTTTGTCAAGGTCTGGCAGTCACTCAAGGCCTATTCAGCATAAATAAACAAGTGCGGGGAAAATGGCAGCCATCTCACCTTCTCTTCTGCTGTGTCATTTTCTCCAGGCGTATCGCTTCTTCCACCTCCTTATTTATTTAGCCTGGCACAAAAGGGGTCTGGACTGCCTATTACGCACCTATTATCTTCTCGAATCACATCATCATATGGAAGCGGCACAGGAGAAGCCAACCGCTGGTTCAAATAGAAGTTGGCCGAGACAAGTGGAGGCAAAATATATACTTATGACACTCCTGAATGAGACTCACATATCATACTCTTAGAGCTTCAGTGCAGCGTTTTTCATCTTTACTGCCCGGCTCTCCCAGCTAGATGCAGATGGGAGAAAGAGTTGCTATTATTGCCCTCTTCTTTCCTCCCCTTCTCCATCTTCCCACCCCTCCCCTTGCCTCTCCTCCATCCTTTCCCCTTGGTTATAAATTAAAACTTGATCAATGACCTTTCCTGCCTGGCCGGTGAGCCTCTTGCCATGTTCGGCAAGTGGTCTAATGGGAGCGTATCCTTAGTTAGTGCGTGCTGGCAGAGCGGCCGGCTGTGTTGTGGCCAGGCAAACAGGACTCGGTTGGTGTGTAAGGGGGTGTTTTGGAAGGTGAGTGGAAACTGGATTCAGAAACACAGCGTACAGTAAAGCAGCCAGAGCTGGAATCGAGAGGCTCTTTCAAGGATGAATGATGATGAAAGCTTTGAAAAGGCTGTTTATTTCCTCATGTAATAAGCTGTTTAATTTCATATTAGTCACTGCCGAGAATTTCAAAAGCCATTGTCCTGTCCATTATGATGCTTTGGAACAACACCAGAAATTCCTGTCTGAGCTTGTCATGTTTAATCATCGCTTTAATGATTTGTGATTATCCCCTCCCACACTAGACGTGAGGAGTTCACCTGCCTGCAAATGAACCAACGCACCATGTTAAAAGCAACTACTTTCTTTCTGATTGCAGGAGTACCAGTCATGCAACACCTTACCATGCCCTGACCTGAAGAAGACCACGCCCTGGACTCCCTGGACGCCCGTCAACATCTCCGACAACGGCGGCCACTACGAGCAGCGCTTCCGCTACACGTGCAAGGCCCGCATCCCGGATCCCAGCCTGCTGGAGGTGGGCAGGCAGAGGATCGAGATGCGCTACTGCTCCAGTGACGGGTCCACCGGCTGCTCCACTGACGGTGAGGGCAGACTGGAGGAGACAGATGGTCTCTTTCCAGCTATCTCAGCCGCTGGATGTCTCTGTGTTATCTCCCTCCAACTGGCTTTCCCGGTCTCTGCAGGCTAGTTACTGGCCTCCTCGCTTCGAGCCATTCCTTCTCTCTCTCTCTCTCTCTTTCTCTCTGCGTGTCTGTTGTTCATTAGATCTTTTCTTTCTCGTCTCTTCAAACTTTTCCCCCCTCTGCCCTGCTGAAAGTTAAAGGAGCGCTATCTTAATCAGCTCTCGCCTTTATACTCCTCAACTTTATCAGCGGATCAAAGCAACAGACATGTTAATGAACTGCCAATCCACAAAGCCGATCAGCAGTTTACTAATTTTAGCTCTCACGCAATCTTTCACACACACACACACACACACACAGATGCGTGTACACACTCAAATTATAGCCTCTCAGAGAAGCACAAACACACGCTCTTTATCCATCATCCCGACTATTCCCCTCCGTTGGGTCGGCACACTACATGGTCCCAGTCAGCCACACCCCCGGTGAATTAAACTATAAACGTTTGTGTAAACAGGCTGCTAATTGACAAGTTGTTTATGTTGTCAAGTGGAAGGATCCATATTAGAGGGAAGACAGGCGGGGTGGCACCAGACCACAGCAAAGAGGCTTCAGATACAGATGCGGCACTTAAAGTTTGTTTATGGCGTTGCTCTTTGCCTCAGAGGGGAAAACAGATTTTTTTTTTTTTTTTTTAGGGCTTTAGAGTTCGCGCCTGGAAAAGCTGCGGCAGCCTCCCATCACTTTGAGTTCATCTGTGTCTCTGGGTGGTCTGCCGCTACACCACTCACACGCCGCTGCACACTGCGGTAATCACCGGGGTTAGCCCTAATGTACACTATCAGTGGGTCTCTCTCTCCTCTGATTTCTCTTTGTCTCTCTCTTCCTCCTCATTTCTGTTTATTAATCTCTGCCT
Source organism: Leiopotherapon unicolor (assembly GCA_036025355.1). Classification (NCBI taxonomy): domain Eukaryota; kingdom Metazoa; phylum Chordata; class Actinopteri; order Centrarchiformes; family Terapontidae; genus Leiopotherapon; species Leiopotherapon unicolor. The sequence continues at coordinate 9,699 of JAVQJZ010237967.1, forward strand.
TTTCTCCCGGTGCTGTCTCTCCGTACAAGTTGTTCCCTTCGCACTTTGAAGCCGACGCTTAAATGTTCCTGAAGGGTTTTAAATGAGCGCTGGCAGGTGCGGAGAAAAAAAAAAAAACCTGAGTGCTGACTCAAAGCCTTAAGAGGAGTGACAGCCACACATCTGAGGCGCTAGCGAACAAAGACCGGAGCTTTAATAGGTCTGTCTTGTTTCTGATTAGCGGGAGGAAGTAACAGACACTATGTGTTTCATTAAAGGTTGTCACCGGAAGCCTGACATCAGATTAGCTTCAGCGTTAATTACGCCAATTGAAAAGCGAAGGCTGAGGGTTCGGCAGTCACTTTTGGCAGCGTGTCAGTCTGCGTCGCAGGATGCAAGCAGCCTACGGGGGCTACAGCAGGCAGATGGTGATGTATGAGCGGCGCGCTACAAGCCTTGCGTCTCTCCAACAAACACGGGTATTGTTTTCACAGAATCTGCCATCAGGAAAAATGGGAAACACAGTTAACTCTGCTTATTAAGGTGCAAATTATGTATCACAACTGCTATAGGTCACTTTTAGACCCTTTTGTTGAAGGGAAGTTTATAATTTCCTTGTTAATAGAGGCAGACTTCATTACACAGTCAGTGCTGCGGATTATCAACAGCAGTGATTAGTCATGATGCCGTTGCACTTTATATTCTTCCCATATTGGCAATTTAACTAGATAAGTAATTAACGTCACTGCAGGCAATATTGCTGGACTATGTTTCCTCAGAGCATGGCCTTGTGGATAAAACTTGATCTGTATCAAATAAAAAATGTATTTACTTTCTGTAAAGGTTCAGTGAAAGGAATTTCTTTTCTACATCGAAACTGGTTCACGCAATGATGAGGTTTCTTCCTTCTATCAAAAAGCGCAGCCATGAACATCTGAGGTGAAAACTTCAATGAAGAGTATGAAACAATTTCGTCTCCCTTAAAAAGATAAACGGTTTCAGTCTAGTCGTAGTGTACAGCGTGAGTGAAAACAGGACCTATCGAGGTGTGCGTGTTATCTGTGTGCTCCTCTCCTCTTGTCCCACGTTGATTGTTCATCTCCAGACTTCAATATGATTCACTTCTCAGAAGAGTTTTAGGTCATAACTGTCGAAAAAGAGGATGGACTCCACTGATCCACTTATTCATTTCAACCATTATCAAACTTGCCATCCATCTGGAGTGTGCTGGTCTGTGTATTTGTGAGTGTGTGTGGTTGACGTGCCTTTCTTTTGCCAGCTTTTGCGGGTGGGTGGATTAGTGCATCTGTTTGTGTGCGTGTGTGTGTGTACGTGCGTGCACGCAGGTGTGCGCGCACGACATTTTTCCAATACGTCCTCCTCCCACCATCCTCCTCTCAGAGACGCATGTGGTGCCGGAGCCTCTGGGACAGCACTTAACTTTGCTTAAAGCGAGAGGCCGTCGCAGAATAATTACCGCCACAGTGGTGGTGTATATTGATGTCCACTGCCGGGGCAAAGGACGCAGAGATCCCTCCGAGATGATGAGTGCTCAAAACGAATGGTGTGTCACCACATAAAGATTTACTATTTGCATCAGGCAGCTTCGTTTCGATTAGAGCTGCACACAGAACCTGGGCTTTTCCTCGATTCTTATAGGGCAAGTCACTGAAAGATTTAACCAATTATTCATGGTAAAATAATTTTAGTTTTCTTATCACCCAAAAGTAAAGATAAGTAAGATGTAATTACATCACTAGTTACTTTAATTAAATACAGGAGACTTTCAAGTATATTTCCACTCACCTGCAGCCAAAATGCTCCTTTCTTGTTGTTTTCTAACCTGAATCTGACACCTGAACTTTAAAAGATTATTTTGGTGTCTCGACATCGAACTGATGCCGCTTCCCAGCCACTCAATAAAAAGCCCCGCTCTGCTATGTTTGTCTGAGATCTTCCTCTGCTCGGGCAGAATGTCACCGCGTTTGTAGCTTTGAGCACTGGAGCTATCAGATATACCTGACATTTGACGAGCTGGATTGTATTCAGAGACAAGATGCACGTTATTGACATACCTGGAAGTCTCATCTGTGACGCACAGATATGGAGAATTAATCCCCGCCGTCAGCGCAGAGAGAATAAATTGGTGTATGAGATATGTTAGCGACTTTCCCCAACCTCTCCCCAGCACATCTTCTCCAGTGTTTTTCATATTAAGATCTCTATCTGTCTTTATTATGAGCGATAAATTATGAATATATGGTTTAACCAAGCAATTACAATGAGCTTTTACATAACATACTGACTTGTTTCATATCAGCGATCATAGCTTAATGATAGTGATGAGTTAATTACTTAAGATCTGTAGTGATTTAAAGACCGCTCTTGTCATGCACGCCCCATGATTAGTCTTGTAGCATTTGTAGTCAGTTTTCCTTTTTTTTCCCCTTTTTCTTTTTTTTTTAATCACATTTCATATGCCTGATTTAAAAACCAAACATTTGATCATTTGCATAATTTCTTCTCTGGACAAGTATGTTTTTTAAACGTCCGTGAAGGAAATTTATAAGCACTTTATATGACATGTTTTTTTTTCCTTTTTCTGCCAATTATGTGACTCTTTTCCTCACTCAATAATTAAGTATGTCTTCATTTAATAATACACAATTAAAATTACAATACAGTTTACACATGGCACTTTGGTTCGGCATATTCTCCATCCTGCAGACATAATGTGATTGTCTGTAGATGGCAGAGCAGTGTGGCACACAGGAGGCTGAAATTTTTATTCTGATTTCGTTTTTTTATATGCAAATCACCATGTTAAACCCCACCCGATGCAGATACTGTTGCTAGGTCATAAAGGTGCCAGGTGTACCACTTTCAATTTGATGTGTTGAAAAAGCTGGTCCCTCATTTAAGACAAAGGCAGGCTGTTCATTTCTAGTTTACGAGATTACAATCAGCTCTAACTAGCTGGCTAATTAAGTGAACGTTTCTGCAAAGTTTATGGTTATTTCACGTTTCCAGATGAATCTCGTGCAAGAGTATTTAAAGAGTGTTTAAAGAGTGACTCTGAAGCCATTGGCCCTCAGTTCGACAGCCCTTTAATCTGACTCCCCGTCCTGACCACTAAATGTTTGCCACGCCAAAAAGAAATTCCCATCACTCCGACAGTCCATCTATCAAAAAAAAAAAAACACTCTGTCAGAGATGGCCAGATAGGCTTTTGCATCAATGGGACATTTTTTTGGACTCATCAGTAATGCTTACAGAAGTTTAGACATCCCCAAATCCACTGATTCCACCAATAAGAATCAGTTAAGAAGTAAGTAAAGCCGGGCTGCTCCTGTAGGTGGCGAGGTTATAACCAGACAACACAAAGAAAAACACTGTTCAGTCTGTTCTTTAAAGTTTTTGCTTTTGTTTTGGGAGTTTTGGAAAGGCTAAAACAACTGCACCACCTGCCAAACTCTTTCAATGCCATATATCAGTCTTAATTTAGACATCGAAATCCTGAGCAGGCCCGCCGTGCTCACTCAAAGACCGGACACTCGTTGTTCAGGAGCAGCAGTTTTGCAGACAGTTGATGACTAACCATCCTGCCATCGTCTGCACACAAGCTAAAATTCAGCCTCCCACTGTTGTTAGGGTTAAAACCAGCTACCTGTCTCGAGCATCAGCCTCCAAATAAGAAAACGCTGTTATTAGTCACTTTGTCTCTGCTGCTACAAACAGGCACAAAGTGACTATTTAAAATGATTATTTCTGCAAAGCCATACGTCAATGCAACACATATGCCTGCCTGATTTAATCAACGTCTCCCCGCGATGAGAATGAGTTAAAAGTTCAGTCACGCCACTTTTATGATGCAGCAGGAGTAATATCAAGCTTTAAAAGGGATATTTGAAATCAGGCATTCATCCCTTTTCTTTTTTTTTCCATTTGCGTTTCACAAAGATAGAGCAGAACACACAGAGGGAAAAGAAAGCACCGGAAAGATGAAAGGCGTTTCTGCAGAAGGCAGTAAGTTTGTAATTTTGCTGGCTCGTGTCGGTGAGTGATGGCTTCATTTTTTTTCCCAGGGAGAAACGGTGGCGTGTCAGCAGCCTGATGTGTTTCACTTCAGCTGATCTGATATCAAGGCCAGGGCCTTCTCATGGGCGACAGATTAGTTTCTCCTGCACGGACGTCATGAGCAGACACTGAGTAGACACAGGACAGTGCTGAGGGACGCGTCTGACAGATGACAACCGTTCCAGTATCCTTATTGTCTTTCTTCTTTTTTTTTTTGTCCTACCCTGTCTCTCCCTGCAGTCAGTACTCTCTTTTTTCCTGTGGACGGCTCACTGTTTGTCAAGAAAGAAACAGAACTTGTCGAGCCTATATGCGGATGCACAGATGAGTTATACAACACGTCTGTTCCCCTGAGGTGCCTGCTACAAAATAATAATGTACATTTAGATGGCCAGAAAAATGTTTTTGTTAAATCAAAGTTAGGGCCTGACAGTGCACTTTTCTCCCAACTTTTGTATCAGGAGAACTTCCTCACCGCACATTGGGTATTTCAATAATGGGAGATCAACTGGAAATGTGATGTATAACGATATTTATTGAGATAGATGATCAGGCTCCATCACTGTGAGGCCTCTTCATTAAATGAAGGCCCATGAAGTTAGATGATAGGACACGATTCCCCCCTCGAGTCGAGACGCCGGTGATGGTGGAGGTGGACTAAAGCCGGTGGGCGGAAAATGGAAGCTCTCAGCTGAATCTCACGAAAAAGGGAGGAGGTGGCGGGTTGCATAATAGTAAGTCTGAAAGACAGAAGCGCAAACTCGCAAGGACAGAAAAGAAAATATCTCTCTTGTCGAACCTCTGCCAGATCCTCATTAACAGTGTGGCTTTATTTGAAAAAAAAAAAAAAACTGTAAACAATGGCCATATGTGCAGTTGCGTACAGAAAAAAAACAAGTCTAATTATGTTCAGTCCTGTTCTTCTTTCCACCTTCCGTCTGTCACTCGTTCCCACCTCAGTCTCTATAATGCTGAATGATTCACAGTGTGATTTTTCTACATCTCTTGTAGTACAGTAGGTCTTACTAAGCTGGTGATGACAGGACTTCTCCCTATATGTCTCTCTCTGTTTGTTATGCCTCGGGAAAGTGTGCAACCCCTGCCCTTTGCTAGATTACTGTCACACGGAGTGCGCAACCTTATTGCAATTATCCTTGAGTACCATTAGACTGCCAATGACACACTGCCTGTTTCACCTTTGTCCCCAAAATGGCAGTCACAGAGTGGCACAGATTTTGGTGACACACAGTCAACAAATTAGCAAACCAGCATAGGCGATGGGGGGTGGGGGGGGCATCACTGCCTGTCAGGGAAAAAAATCCACTTTGTTGGCACAGAGCCACTCCTTGCTTAACATGCCTGCATGAAATTATGGCTCTGAGCTCTAGAAAACATCTAAACAGAAGGTTTTGACTGACAGGACCTTCTAATCAGGTCTCAGCAGTAAAGATTAACAACGCCCGAGAAAAGTTTCTGGTCTCTCACTCATTCTGACTTAGTCATGAGCTTGTCTTTGCCTGTCTTCTCTGACATTGGTTCACTTTACGCTTTGATGCTTTTTTTTTTTTTTTTGGACCAATCAGACTGGATGGTACCTCAGAGTGTAGAGCAATGCTGTGGTACTCCAAATTACCAGGGGAGAGGAGAGGGGCTGTTTCTTTGATGGAAACAAGTTTCCTTAGGTTGGAAAAAAAATCAATCCTGTTTGTACTGTTTGTTGGCAATTTCAGGTTGTTGGGAGTTGGCTCATTCTTTTGAAAGCACCTACAATTACGACAAACACGCTCTTGAAGCCCACCACTGCAGCCAGCACTACCAGCTGGTGTTTTGTGTTAACTGTGATTGTATTGGCAAGAGGGATAAGTGGAGAGAGACTGGTCTTGAATTTCCCCTCTTGATGTTTGCTTTTTCTGCTGTGTTCACTGAAACAAAAACGGACAAAACGCAGGTCACCAGAGTTTACCAGCGTACCAAGGTCAAGTTTAACCAGAGCCAATTCATACTGAGGAATTTTGCATAGAAAAAAAAAACTTAGTACTTTAAGAAATTGAACATTTATCTCATATATTTGGTTAATGAATTACTTAAAGCACCAGTGCTTTGCATATTTAAAGCCATTAACACCAAAATTACATTTGACGTTAATGCGTTTCAACGGGTTTTACATTACCACAATTTCCTAAAACATACCAGAGTGTTTTAGGCTGATTCCAATGAGTTGTTGGTTCCAGTTCATTTACCGCTGCAGCATAAAAATCAACTCAAAGCCCGCGCGTGGAAGCTAATCCATCACCATGAACATTTAGTTGCCTTAATTTTCTTGTCAGACTTGTGTTTCTGTCGCACTTTGGAGCAGCAGGGGCCGTTTTCTGCACTCTCCTTGGTGGCTCATTCAAGGGTAAATTGTTAGTCAGAAGCTGAAAATCATATGGTGAGTTACTTTGTCAGAAAATCAAACTCGACAGATAAACAAAAACATGAGTGTTGTTGTTTGCTGTGGCGAAAAGTTTTACTGCAGCTTGGCACCTGACTGAAAGCTGGGATGTCAGATGCTGGCAGTGATGGAAACGGTACGTGATTTGAAGTTAATGGTCTAAAGATGCCATCGTAAACCAGAGTTTAACCTACTGCAAATCCATTTTAGCATGATACCTTGCACACCCAACAAAGTAAACAAATGCCACCAGGCCAGCAGTACATCTAATATTGTGCTTTCAGTCCTTGTATCCTCATAAGCCCAAACACAGTAGACACACAGTGTTTCTGAGGATGCAGGTTGGGCCTTTAATCTTCTTCATATTTTTTTAAAGCCAACTCACAAGCCTCGCCTCGAGTGAATTTATGAAACATCCCATAACATTCGGTAACTCCCTGTGCTCATATCAGGTTAGCAAGCATGTCCATGTCCTTGGCTCTTTGTGCGTGCGTGTGTCTGTAGATTTTCACTGATCCTTCATGCTCTTAAGGATCGGGGGTTTAATTGCGCCCTTGCAAAAGTTTTAATTAGCTCGTCCATGTGGAGATCCCTCTGGAGGGTTTCTGGGTCGGCCATCGCCTGGCAGACCTCAGGACAGCTCAGGGAATACTGTCATACTGTGCCACTGTACAGCAAGCAACCAGAGCCCCTGGTTTTATGGTATTTTATGGCGTGACGTATGCAAAAAAAGTATTTTTGCCAGATGTGAACATGGAGCATATGTACAAGCACATTTAAAGAAATGGGTCCCTCAACAGGGAGTCGTTGATAGGGAAAGTAAAGGGGGAGGGAGGAAGAGTAATAGGGAGTAAATGTGCAGTTCAGAATCTAGGACAGTCTGGATGAAGCACTTTTTTTTCCTCCCTCTCAGTGTGGTCCAGCGTTACTCTGATGTCGATAAAACTTTGTTCACACATGACAGTGTGTCTCTCTCTGCTGCTGAAGGTTAGCGATTTTTCCACCTCTCCGTCTATCACATCTGTCTGTCTCAAAGCAGAGCTGTCTCTCCTGTTTGCAGATGTCATCGCTCCTCCGCCTGTATCTCCTCCTTTTTTTCAACTTCCTCTCCTCTCACTTCCTCCACCGATCCCCTTTACAGTTACCTATGCAGTACACTAGATTGCACCGCATTGCGTGTCTGCGTGGTCCCCCATTCCTCTTTTTCCCTTCACAAACACACTTCTATATTCTCTCTCCCACACACAGGAGCTTACAAGTTTGTTTACAGTGTGTTTTGCCTTTGAGCAGGGTGTAAGGTTGAGCAACGGGAGGGAGAGGGGGACTTTTTTTTTTTTTGTTGTCCTAGTTTTCTTTGCGGTGGGGACTATTGGATGTTGCGCTGTGTCCTTCTTAGTTTTGGCTCAGCCCAGCTCGTCAGGAGAGCGAGGATTAATTCTCTCCGGCTGTGTGTGGTTCTTGCGCGGATCGATAGATCCAGTCGCTACCTATTTGAGAGGGAGGGCACCACGCTGTTTGTTTTGGCGACGGGAGGGCAGTCCCTGCGAACCAGCATTAACAATACGCACAGTACATCAGGGCACTCTGAGGCCAAAGCTCCATCAGAAGTAAAGCAAATCGTTGTGCCATGTGTGTGGTTGGCTCTGGGGGTAATTGTGCATACCTGCATGAGTGTTTGTGCAGATTAAGCTCCTGTAATGTGCACATATTTGCATGAATGGGGGTGGGGTGGGGGTGGGGGAGTGTGTGTGTGTGTGTGTGTGTGGGGGGGGGGGGTTATTATAAAGCACCCCACTGCCTCCTGAACAGAGCAGCAGTCCAGTCTCTTGGGCTACAGAGGGCTTGATAAAGACTACGGGTCACAGTGGCAGGCGGGAGTGTCCATGCCACTGCCTGCTCAGAATCGATAAAGAGCGGGAGCCTCGACAGGCCTGTCAGCGCTCACGCCAGCTTGATGCCGAGGTGAGTCGGCCTGCGCACTGCCAAGGTCGGCCGTAGTTATGAAGAGGTCGAGGATTTGGGCTAGGTAAACACACTGTCCTCTCCCTGAGAATACAAAGCAGCCGCGCCACGCTAACTGTCAGTGAAAAGAGCACACTGACAAAACAACGAGGCCAGGTTGGAGGACAGAGAGGAGAGGGGGAGACAAAAAGCAGGAGAAGGTTAATGGGAAAGATAGACAGAAAGGAGGTTAGGGGGGATAAAGATAAAGAGAGGCAGTGAGCAAAATACACGAGATAGGGATCATGAAAAAAGATAAAGCAAGAGATTTGATGGTGAGTCGGAGAAAAAAGGAAGGTTGCTGTGGCACGGTCGAGTGGTTAAGACCCGGGATCCAGATTTGATTTCTGCCATCTGTCTCAGCGCCACAAATGCTTTTTAAGGGCAAAAGAGACAGAGAGTGCGAAAGAGCGAGAGTGAGACAGAGCGCAGAGTGACAAAGCAGAAGCGGCACAGACACAAAATGAAGTCTTCCATTGTTATCTGAAAAAGTAGATAATAGGCCAGTTTTTGAATAAGTGAATCATCAGAGAAGTGCTTGGACACTGACTGTAATCTCATTGGAGGTGATTATCATTCACTCAAACAGATGAGTTCAGTCTTTTCATTGAAAAAAAAAAAAGGCCCAGAAGCAGTTTTCTCTCCCCGCTCATTCTGCTCATTTGCACGGGCCTGATTAATGCATGCGGTAATTATAGTTTAATAGAAATTACAGTTTCATATTTCATTAGGAATCCTCTATTCGACTCATTCCAGATGAGAGTACACAGATTAGTCAGCTGATGTTGTTTGACAAGGAGGCGCGTTCGCGGTGTTGACAGGACGCACTCGGCTCTCACTGAATCCATCTTCAGAGAAAGACGAGAGGTCTGTGAAGAATTAGATGATGGATTACATTTGTGCAGCTGATTTTTGATGCCATCAGTGTGGTATCAATCTATTTGAAGTTGATGATGTGGATTTATCTTCTGTGTCATTCTTGCATAATCTTTTACTCTGACTTTTGTTTCTGTTTTTGTAATTATTATTTTATGATAAAAACTACTGAGATACAAATAAAAATCAGTAATTGTTGTTAAATGAGTCATTTTACTAACTTCAGTAACTTGGAAAAAGTACTTGTACAGAAACAAGACTGAAATCTACAGCCATGCTAGAGACTAAGTAAAGGTGGATTTAGACACAGAAGTGCTTACAACTTAATGCTATCGTGCTCTCAATGACAGCATGTGACAATATGCTGATGTTTAGCAGGAGTCACTGTGACCAGTTGGCCATTTTCGTGTAGCATTAAGAGCATGCTAACGTTTTCTAATTAGTACTGAACAAAAAAGTGCAGCTGGTGTTGATGGGAACATCTGTGCGAGTATTTAGTCATTAAATCGTCCATTAGTTTGGGAGGTATTTCAGTCTAGATCGAAGTGGTGGACAGACAGACCGATATTGTCATCCCCTGGTCCATGTGACCGCCATGGCTGATATAAGCGGTTTTGAATGAATAAACTGGCCCGAGTGTTTTTATCTGTCGAGACATCACTATGATTTAAGATAAAACTCCAGATTGAAGGCGCTGCTGAGTCTCTACACTGCATTCACACTGTGTTCATTTTACATGAAATCTGTCAAATTGCTTAATAACAACACAAACCTGCTCTCTCAGCACAAATCAAGCTGGAGCTTTTAGAGATACTCCACGCGGCACTCTCGTCGAGGGCTGCTGTTGACTCCGCGACCTCTTGTTGCACTTCAAAACAAATGTGCTCAGTGATGCCAGGAAGGAAGGACAAGTTCTTATAGGAAACAGCAGAGTTTAACAGGGAGGGTTGTGTGAAAGATGAGAAGAGATCAGACAGGGTGTCGCAGGTGTCACAGATGCAAAGTTGCTAAGCTCTTTTTTTTTTAAATTCCCAACAGGAGAGGTGCTTCGACTTGGGAGGATCTCGGGCCACACGGTGAACGGTGGCTGGTCTTCTTGGAGCTCCTGGTCGCAGTGCAGCCGGGACTGCAGCCGGGGAATCCGCAGCCGGAAGAGAACCTGCAGTAACCCAGAGCCCAAGTATGGTGGTCAGACCTGCCTGGGGCCGGCGCAGGAGTACCAGGAGTGTAACATCACCCCTTGTCCAGGCAAGAAATGTGCACGTGCTGCGAGTTTTAATGGGATACGCATGTGTGCTGCACACCACTGGCACAGGGAACAGAGGACGCACAGAGATAAGAATATTTACAAGGCCAGAAGTCAGTTATTTCGCCAGCTATGTTACTCACGCGCGCTCGCAGGCAATACACACACACGCCGCCACACCAAACTCCAGCTATGTTTTTCCTTGATTAATGGGTTAAGAATTACAGTGACAAAATGACTTACCAAATCATCAGGAACGACAAAAGAAATCAGTAGCAGATAAGAGATGTGACGAAGACCCCAATTTACACCAGGAATCAAAGAGACAATCCCTGTGGCGCTCCAGTATGTAATTACATTGCTGGGTAATTACACTGCCAGCTATGGGAGGCCTTATTCTGTTGTGAAAAGCCCTGAGACAATGCATTTTCAACACTCCTCTAGCGGAAGATGGCGAGAGGAAGCTTTCTAATTAAAAGAATACTCTGTCTGACAAGGGAAGTAAGCTGTCTAAATGGAAATCCAGTGCTTAGTTTGGCATAAAGCGCACCTGGTATCCAACACAGGCGGTGAGTAGACAAGCAGGACGTTTGCGTCAGATGATTATTAATCAAGCCCCCTGGAGTAGGGCTTAGGTCTCCAACTAAAAGCCTGGACTTGCGCGCCATCTTTGGCAGGCGCAATCTGTCTTGATAGCCGCCGCCAACGCTGTAAGCAAACGAAAGAGCGAGCGGCCATCGATACTATTTTTGCAGCCTGTTAATTCATTCAGTGGAAGTGCACGCCATTCAGCTCCCCACAGCTCAAGCGCAGCCGCTGACATTGGTGAGCTTTTATCAGCTGCAAGCTCAGATGACGGCTTTGGATGGATCTAAGAGCATCAGATTTGCTTTATACAGGACAATCCTCGCCTGCCGGGCTGCCACAAGTGTTCCCCCCCTGAGTAAAATGTAGAGTGAATGCACTTTGATTTCCCTGCACCGCATTACTATGCTAATACATGTAGTACACCTTATTCTGTTGACTGTAATAATACCATAGCTAGAGTATGTTGATGAACAACACTCCTGTCCCCCAAAGGAACCGACTTAACCCAACCAGAGTAGCAATGAATACTAATGTGTACTCAATTAGCGCCCCTCTGAAAGTGAGATATTATTTGGAGGCAGGCAGACCGTGCCGGTAGACCAATTGTAATCCTCCCATGGCTAATCCAGTGCTTTTTAAATGCGTTATTGCACTGTGAAGGAGAAGGAGAGAAGAGGTGTTACGGCGGCCATCCATCTGGTTTGGAAACAAATGAATCCGTGTTTTTCTTGCGTCTGTGCCCGAGATGAGACGATCCGTCATCGAGGGCCAGGAATCGACTCGCGTGTCACTTTGTGATAGAGAAATTACACCGAGATGACAAAAAAGCATCGGCAACTTCAATTACCTGCACTGCGCTGCCAGCCATCATCAGGTCTTTAAAAGCAATTTTCAAGTGGTTCTGAAAAGGGAATATCTCTCTGCCACAGTGAAGTAAGGTTTTATCCAGATGATATTTACCTCTGTTGTGATTCACGACCAAAGACTGCCCCCGTTTTATTGCTCTTTTTCCTCACCTCTTTTCATTTCTCCCACAACTCCTTCCATCCATCTATCTTTCTATTTATGTCTCCTTTGAGCGCGCGACGCCGTCGTGAATTTTCATGCATTTTTAGCTGTCTGTTGTTTGCCACTTGGCACCACATGAAAGGAGGAACAACAACGGCAGATCGCAATGCCTCATTTATCTTTATTAATCAGAGGGGAGATTGTAGAGTTCGGGGGGTGTGGGTCAGGCATTTGCTGTAACAGCTGGGTGAAGCACACTTCCTGTCAAAAACACACACACATATTCAAATTGCTTCATATTTCCGTGTCACGCATCGCTGTTTGAAATGGCTTGGAATGACTTTCAATCACTTGATGTTCAGAGGAAATTGTCTTTTGAAATGACCTGGAACTCAAATCCAAAACATGAAAGCACAGATTATTGGGGACTGAAACAAGAAAACAAGAAACTGTGAAAAGCAGTGACTATTTCCTGCTGTCCTAAATCAATTACATGAGCACAGAATGTTCAAACTAATATAATTATGCAGCATTTTTTTAGCCTTAACATAAACAATATGACACTGATGTCCTCTGTTTAGTGGACGGCAGCTGGTCGTGCTGGTCTTCATGGTCCAAGTGCTCCGTGACGTGTGGAGGGGGTCACTACATGAGGACGCGAACCTGTAGCAACCCCCCACCAGCTTACGGAGGGGACATCTGCCTGGGTCTACACACAGAGGAGGCACTGTGCAACACACAAGCCTGTCCAGGTACACACACACACACACATACTCAAACAACCACACACCTCGGTGATAAGCAGCTTAGGGCTCTGACTCGGCCACCAATCCATCACAGGTTCATTGCTTATTTTCTTTAGTCTCTCTCGGCCAGTCGCGGGGCGCTCATGCATGACTAATATCCAGCTGAGGGCACACACACATCACACACGCAGACACACGCTGGACAGGCTGTGAGATATACTGTCATCGCCACTTCCAGAGAGCTGGTCCAGCTGGTCGGAGTGGTCCCACTGTGACTCCAACGGGGCCCAGATGCGCGTGCGACACTGCGACGTCCTGTTTCCCACCGGAAACCAGTGCTCGGGAAACAACAGCGAGACCAGGCCATGTTCACCCGACTCCAATTTCATACCAGGTGATCACACACACACACATATATATAAATACACTCACGCACGGTTCTCCTCAGGGGCACTCGGGCACTCATGCGTAACTTAACACACACCTCTGAACGCTCGCCCACCCACCACCATATGCCCAGAGCAGCTATTCAGTTCATTTGCAAGAAGTCTGTGATAATGGGATACGTTACCGACCCCTCTGAGGGAGTCGTCTCAGGTCAGAGGTCAGGTTCAGCGACAGGGCAACACTTTTGGGGACGGCCAGGATTAGCGTATTGCCTGAGGACTCCTGAGTGCGGCAGGTTATTACACGGGGGCGTGAACCCGGGTGCTACACTTAAGGGCTGTCTCCCCACCCATTCCACCAACCCTGCTGCTATATTACTTTCATTATGAGCTTAGGAGTCTAGTCAGACCATGCAAAAAGCACTGACACCAGCAGTTTTACTTTTCTCATATGTTAGAGGGAAAAAGAGAAATGGCTTCTGTGCGCTGTTTTAGTACCTGGTCATTCAAGCATTTTTTTCTGTACTATTTTCTGGTCCAGATTTAAGTGATAATTTGCACTTGGATAATGGAACATTTTACTTA